>VDFB02071954.1:192867-216053 GCA_007258455.2 Sequoia sempervirens
TAATATTTCAATGAATTTAAGCCCTCTAGAATTAGTAAGGATGAGATTGCCCAAAGAGTCAAGGGGATCTAATGGAATGAAGACAACCTTAGAGTTTATAGAATTCTTGGCCTATTTGAGTTCTGAGAAAATCTTCTTTCATTATTGGAGGTCAAGTTGGTCCTCTTGATGAAAGTTACTTATGAATGGAAAGAAGGGAATTTGTCTCATCAATATTAGCGGAGTAAGAAGAAAATCTAGCCATGGATGGATTAAGATAGGGGCTATTAAGAGGAATGATTCTAGAGGGATAGGGCTTAACAAAAATAATGGTTAGGAGACATGAACTAAGATGAGGTAAAGGGGCAAAAAAAAAAAAAAAAAGGAATCCATAGGACAAAAGAAAAAAATAAGTTATTCTAAGAATAATGAAGATTAAAAGCTACTCTAACATATGAAAGTCTGAAGGAAGTATTAAGATCTAAAGATCTAATAGGTTCACCAAATTAAAGAAATAAAAATTAATAAGGATAGAGTAAGTTTTTCCTTTTTTTTATTTTTACGTGTTAGCGAAAAATAAGACTTCTCAACCTATTCTAACACTAATAAAAAATACTGGAGCTAGGACTAATAAAAGATATAAGAGTATTGAAAGGGAACTGGAATTTGAAACAAACGTGACTAAGCTAGGAGAGAGGAAGCATGAATTGAGTTAAAGCAAGACAATTCATAGGAAATAATGAAAGTATAATAAAAGAGTATGTTTTCACTAATTTGTAGGCAAAATTTGGTAACTACAACTGCTAATTTACTTCAACGGTGAAAGTGTACATTGTACGCATAACACATAATTTTTGTCCCAATCATTATTTAATCAAGCCTAAGATGAAGTATAGATAGAGGAATACATGCTCCTCTATGCTTCATGTTTATATCTTGTAAAAAAATAGGAAAGAGAGCCAAGTTGCTAAAATTCACCATGAATTTAAATGCTAATTTGACTAAAAAGCATAGAAAATAATACTAAAGTTCGAAACTCTAAAAATAAGAATTGATCAATATGACAAGAGTTATCTTCCATACGAGGGTAATGTTATCCCTAAAAGGATCATAGGTGGTAAATGACTCCTACAACTCTTAAAAATTTCCTCGTATCTCCATTATGTCTCAAACAATTGCTTCCCCTTTCTTCATCAAGGTGGTAAATAGGGTTGACAATGAGATATATGTACCTTGGTGGTCACAAGGAGACCATCTCCTATATTTTACATGTCAACCAAAGGATTTCTTCTATTCGAAGAATAGATGTTCAAAGAGAAGTCTTGAATTAAGATAGTTGGGCTTAAAGAAGCTAGATTATCATTCATCTTCTTGTCATCCATGGTCATCAAAAGGATTGGTGTCTAATAATGAAATGGCCTATTGTTCTTATGACAAACACGTGAAAGCTAAAACTTGAATGGGTTCTCTTGAAGGGATTTTAATTGTGATCCAATTTAAAATATTGGGGAAAATAATCCTAGTTTTGAAAGAAAAAGAAAAACTGACCAAATTTTTTCCTTGATGTATTATCAAGTTACCTTCAATAAACTGGATCATTATTCCAAACTTTCTACTATGAAACTTCTTAAGCAGTTTCTTATTTTTTTCATTACACGATTTGAAGGCATATTTATTATTAATTGACACACAGATGAAACCCCTTCCATGGGGATGTATTTCATGAGCACAACTAAGCTGATGCGTCTTCTTTTTCATGTAAAAGACAACAAATTTAGCATTAGAAGTAGAACTGATGTTATGACAACTAATATAGTCAGGTCAGAAAGTTTAATCTACATCAATTGTTGTGAGGCGCTTCCAAATCCATAATGTAGACCATGACCTATAGTTTTGCTCAAGTAAATTGCATGAGCCTTTACACACAAGGCCGCACTTGTAAACCATAATTTGCATTGTTGATATATATGTATAATTCCAAAGCACTGATTCTCTTCTGACAAAGCAACACAAGAAAATCCATTGCATTGAAATCTTTGTATTTCTAAATTTGGGGGCCCTAGGATTCTCGTGATAGATGTTTGCTCAATGCATGTTATAGGTATCAACACCGGATTCAACTTATAAGTTAAGAGTGGAGCACAGTTTACACTCCACTCATATACCAGAAAGATGATAAGAACGTGTAAATCAACATGTCAAGAAGTACCATCAACAAGGTCACTGTACTATGGACATGAATCTGAGAAAGAATATGAAAATGCTATCTGACCTGACCCAACTACAATAAAGCAGAGGCAATGGGCCTTACATGTATGTCAAGCACCAAGCCATAGGCAAGACTCACAAGGGCCAACAAGAAGCATTAAATAATGCAAATAGCTCAAATACTCACAAAGAATGCAGCATGTAAGTATTTTCTCAAATAAGGCACCTGTGGGTAAGGAAATATATTGTAAAGCAATTTTTTTGCTTTCATCATGAACATAATCTGCTCCTGCCTCTCTGACCATTCCACCAGAAAATCTCAAAGGCTAAAGGAAATACCCCAGAAATTTCTTGAAAACAGATCAATTTTGTGCTCACTGCAACCATAAATATACCTGGGGAATATTGAAGCAAAATTCCATTGCGAGACCAAAACATAAATCATCTGCCACAAAGAACATGCTAACGAACACTTGAGACTCAATCCCTGTAATTCTAGTGGACACAGGTTCAAAACATCCCCTTGGAACTTTAGAGGTTCTGTCTGCCAAATGTTAAATCTCTAAATCCCTCAAAATTCCACTCAGCTAGATGTTATACCAGACACCCAAGGAACCACCACCGGTGCTGATGGATGCTCCCGTCTGTAAGCTTCACTATATCTTCCCTTGAAGTTGAGCTTTGCATGATCAGCCTAAATGGAGAGAAAAGAGATTAGGACAGCATATGGCACATGCAAGATAAGAAAATCATAAAATCACAAATCTATGAATGCACTTTGTATACTATCCATGCTACCTGCCACAGCAATTTGTGCATATAACGAATTTCAGAAAGCTGAGACTTCAAATTGAAAAGCTAATATTCTATGGGATTAAGAAGTTTTTATCTTGGAATGGATACCCTTTCTGCTGCACCAACATCTTAATCCTTTGAGTGACTAGAAGTAAAAGATGTAAAAGGTCAAAATGAATTGTATTTAATCTCAAGCTTCTACAATTCATAATCTTGAATAAACTGTAATAAATGTAAAAGAAATGACGAGGAAAATTAATTAGCCGCCAAAAGGGTACAAGGGCCCAACTTATTACAACACCTACAACCTCTTCCGATCAAAGTTTTATCCCGAGTAAGTTTTTTATTTTTTATTTTTTTATCTAGAACTCTCTAAATTTAATTTTTTTTTATTTTGAAATGTCTTTTTCAAGTTTGAAGTTTCGTTTATAATTTGCCTCAATAGATTGCCAATTCCTCTTCATCTGAGCAGAATTAAAGTACATACTCATTCATCTTCTCAATAAAGCACAATTGATTGGCATCAAAGGAGACAAAGGAGTTAGTGTATGTGCATTCCAATTTGTGCCTTTTTACACACGAACAAAATGACTACAAGGAAGGGACGATGAGGTTGTGGGATGTAGAGCTTAATAGTTTCCATGCTTCCACTTCCCAACAATCTTCATTTCTTTGAGGAGTCAGATAGCCAACATACTTTAAATGTAAGTGCCAATGGCATTTCCTATGGTTCATCTAACAAACCTACACCATATAATGTCAATGATGATGATAATGATAATCTTTATGAAGATCCATATGATGGTGATTGCTGATTTTCTTATTTTATTATTGAACAATAAATATTAAATATCTATCATGACATTAAAGTTTGATAAAATGACATTGAAGTAGTATTTTTTTATTTTTATGGTGGTTTTGTTTATTATATACATGCTATGTGGTATTCTGAACGTAATTCGTATTTTTAAATTGCAAATATGTAATTATATTTATGGATTTTATGTTTTTTGTATAGACAGACCCAAAATGATACCAACCCCAAAAATATTGCTGTACCAGCATTGCCGAATCAGTGACTTAGTTTTTGTCCAATACCATAAACAAAATCACATAAATATGGTTTTCATTGAGCAACATCCAGATTTGATTGCTTCCATTTAGTTAGGCATCATCAAATGACCTTTGATCCAAGATTTTGTTTGTTCATCAGCAATGGGTTCTAGTTCAACACCAGCTGCCTTCCACATCTTCTCATTGCTTTAAATAAGGTCATTAATCGTTGTCCTAGTTTCTTTTCCAAAATCAGGCATATACCATGTTACCTTTGTTCATGTCAAAAATCCAGGTTTAGGCCACTAGTTCAACATTATAACTTTGTAGGGGTACATAGAACCTTGGCAATAGATGAAAAGATACTATATACAACGCTTCATCCATAGACGCAAGAGCAATAGATTTTGCAAATAGCTTCTATGGCCAGCCATGCCAATGAGTCTAACTGCAAACAGATTTTAATTCTGAACTGAAGACATAACTGTTTGTTATCTGACTACAAAACACACAGTATCCTCAGTTTACTGTAACTCCTTCTTAGTTTTTAACTCTTCTGGGACAGCCGCAGGATTGTGTAAGCCAAAAGTTGTATTTCTGATTGTACAGAGTTCTTGGAGGACAACAACTATAAATAAAAACACAGAGGGATCTCAATTATTTGAAATGGTAGGCAGTCTTCCAGGTGACTTGGAAAAAATTACTATTAGCTACTTCATAATCTGATCCTCAATAACTGTATTATATAGTTTTGTATATGTATGAAATTATGACAACATAAATATGAAATGCATTCTTTTTAAATCTGTAAACAGTAATAGTTAAGATTCAAGAACTATCTAGAATAGTATAGCATAGTCATCATCATATGATATAATAACACAGAACATATGAAAAAGGAATGCCTATATTAAAATAGGTATACATAATGTGTCTGATATGCATAAAATTGTCGATGTGCAAAAAATAATAGGCAGCCACACACCCTCGAGCCAGTACCTGAGCATTGCCAAGGACATAATTGAGTTTTAGAGAAGGGATTGATATAGTTAGTAGATTTAGAATGTTGAATAAAATAACTTATGATCAGTATGTCTTGGAAAATTATGAGTTAATGATGTATTCCCATTATGTTATCAGTCCAAAACTATGTTGTGTAATGTACAGCTACTTAATAAAAAAATTGTTAAGTCATTAGTCAGTAGTTGTGGTTAGTACATACAGGTTACAAATGTTTTTACAATCAACAGAGCTCCTGTGGCCATATGTCGATGATCAGACGAGCGGGAGATCTCCTGGCCATTCACTTTAAGTTCACTGTTATCGATTTCTGTAGAATTAAACACTGCATAATTGCACGTGTATGAAAAAATGACAATTTCTTTTTGCATTCTGTGAATTTTTTAATATATTCTATTTTGTTTGGTTGTGCATATTGGTTTATATTTCCTATAGAAAGACATGTCAATTTGTGCTAGCCCACAGTTCTTGATGCTTTTGCAAATCAAAACAGAAACAACTTTTTTCAATCACAAATGTTGCAGGAAACATTAGTATAGAACCACAAAGAAGTAGATATAGACTGCCCAATATAAAAGAAAAAGCACTCCACCTGCTTCAGCCAACATTCCTGATGCTTGTGCTCATATCTATCTGGAGAATAGCAACCAGATTCAGATGGACAGTAAACCCAAACATTGCACTTTTTTTCACCAGCTTTAGCATTTTTTGCCTGGTCCAAGCAAGCCTGACAACAGTCTGCTGCGCTTTCTTTATGGTGTGTCAGACCCCATCTAACTGCGATTCCATCATAGTCTGTATGAGCTTCAGCATGACACTGAATAGGAAGTGTCCTACCAGGTATAATTCCATCTTCTGCAGAAAGAGAATATATAAGAATATAATAGCACCAACTCGTCCCAGGAGCTCTCTAAACTCTTTCTGCCAGTGTACTTATTACAGAAATGAGAAGTAAAATATGTTTCAAACAAAACAAGGCACCGTACACAAGCTTAAATTTATAATGTTCAAGCACAAAATTTATCACTTCAAGACGATAATAAATATGTGAGGAGCTCCTCCATTCATAGTCTCTTTGCAAGACTATCAGATGGATGAAACTAAACTTTGAGGAAGCTGTGAGAGAAAATCCAGGAGTATCAAGAGCAGGTTGCAATGTTCATAATGAGCAGGGAAAATTAATTTATGTAGGAACAAAGAAAATTGAACAATAGAACAAACAATGAGGCTGAAGCTCAGGCCCTCCTTTTTGGCCTCTTACTCCACAAACAATACAGGATAAACTCAGTTCAAATAGAAGGGGATTCACAGGTTATTATAAATGCATTGAGGAAAAAAGTTTCACCTTAAGTGTGTTCGGCCCATTCTTGATACATTAACAGAATACACAATTTAACATGTGTATGGAGAAGCAGACTTCTAAGCCAACTTTCCTAGTGACAACAGTCCAGGTTGCATCACAAGCACAAAGGCTTATGCATGGGAATCATTTGGGAATAAGTTTGATTTATAACCACAATGGAAAAGAGGACATTAAACGTGAGCTGATTGGATTATAATCATTTTTGTGTCAACCATATAGAGAAGCAGACTTCTAAGCCAACTTTCCTATTGCTAACAGTCCAAGTTGCATCACAAGCACAACAGCTTATGCATGGGAATCATTTGGGAATAAGTTCGATTTATAACCACAATGGAAAAGAGGACATCAAAGGTGGGATGATAGGATTATAATCATTTTTGTGTCAACCATATGCATTAGTGAGCATAAGCAAAGGTAATCATTTTTGTTCATGGTGGCTCTCAAGGAACAAAAGGTGATGGGAAATAATATGCATTGATGGGTGAGCATGTGTATTTGGCATCTTAAGGATGATAAAGAATCAAACAACTCATTCGCCTTCCTAAGCCATTCCGAACAGCTATTTCTCCATCTAAGAATGGATACGTGAATCCACTTGATCTATAACCAGTGGCAAACGGCTTTTTCGGAAGGAATTGTGGAAGCATGCCTCAAAAGAATCTTTAAGACAAAGGCAGGAATAGTCATTCATGCAATTCAATGGGTGTTGGGAAAGGAATTCCAGGTGGCGGATCATAGTTATAGAGTTCATCTTTGATGTTGCCTGAATGTTTATAGGGGTGCTACTTGAATTAGGAGAGGAAAAAGAAATTATCAGGACAGTCGCATGACTAATCAAGAAACTGTAAAATTTTAATGAACAGATTATATGCACAGAAAATTAACTCAAAATCAGACACAATAACACAGCAGATACCCTGGGAAAACCCTCCTCTTGAGGGAGAAAAACCCAGCAACAAAGATCTCTCTTATATATATAAATAGAGCAACAATTCTCTTTACAATGAGGCCAATCACAAGGCCAATCTTCAGCACATAACAAGATGCAATGGCAGATAACAATCTGCACTTCTTTAATAACTATCTCTGCCCTTGACTGAATTCGCAATCTGCTCTATAAGGAATTCGCACTCTTAATAGAAGAATATAATATCGAACTTGCTTGATGATCTTCAAATGACAAATAGAACTCCTATATATACAAATCCAAGAGACACCTCCTTTTATGATGCAAGTCGGCCAAGCACAGAATAATATAATTACAAATAATAAATATAATTTATAAGGAAAGTCGGCCCAAGAGAAAATTATATTGATGCCAAGAGATGCGCCCATTCTCATTAAATGTCACATATAAATAAATAGCCAATAGGCTACATTTATTTATGTCTTCACTCGTGGCTGGAAGGACGAACCTGAAGCTGCAATATCATTAACAGAACAACTTCAGAAGAGGACAGCTGATAAGGCAGTGTCTTTCTTTAAGCATGTGACAGGACTCAAGGTGGCAGGGGATGTGAATTGGGCTTTTGTTGTGTACAAAGACTCTACCTTACCGACAAATGATAACTCAGTTGGCATTTTGCCTAAAACCATAGTATAGTTCTAGGCATTTGTTTATAACAGCCCTCTGGTACAGGAAGCTTTACTTAATGTCATCCTAGGAAAAGGAGACTTTGAGCTGCCCCCTCCCTACTGAACAGCATTTTTGTAAATTTTCTTTATTATAATATAAAAAAAGAAAGCAATCCACAAGACTGCGATTCACTGACTTAAAAAAATATATACTTAAGGAGCTACAATTCTCAAGTCATAAAGAACATAAAGTGGCATCCCAAGGAGGGGTTTTCAGCTCCAAGTAATGCCATGGAGGAGTATATCTTAAAATGGAAAGAAATGAAAACTGCTACAAAAAGATAGATGCAGAAAACTGCCACAAAAAAGATGGGTGCAACTGTTCAGCTACAGCTTGGAAACAAAATTTTCTGCAGCTACCACAGACAAGGCTGAAAATATGCAACCACATAGCAGCGTACATTAAGTAAAATCATTTGGAGTGTCTCCCACACATTATTCTCTGATAATTTTGGTGGAAGATCCTTATAAATGTAGTAAACTAAATTATATGATGTCTTATTGGATCATATAACTGCAAGAAACTTCTAAATTCACTCTGCTGAAGCTGATGAGGACATTTATGAAACCATTATTAACACACGACTGGAATATGATGCCACTGTAAACACAAAAAACTCTAGATAATAAAAGGAAAAAGACAGAAATGTTTGCCAAAGTTAACATAGTAGATATAAACCCAAAAAAAAAGAACATACAAGACCAAATAAAATGGGTCAGCCTTTCATTACCAATCTCAGGTCCCTTCTGCAGCAGCTTTCCACTACCATCATCTGAAGTTTCAAAATTGAATGGCACACCAGCTTCCTCCAAAACAGAACCCCAATCAGACTCCAATACTTTGGCCACCATCTCTGCTCAAAGGACCCCCAGCACAGAATCTATAAACAAAAGTTCAAATTTTTGGTGCTAAACATAGGAGTAGAAAGGAGAAAAGAAACTAATGTTACATGATGAACCAAATCTACTATTTCATAAAACCACCAAACAAAGATTGTCATGACTTAAGATTCTACCCAGCAGCAGATGAGTGATTGAATACCAGTATCTTCAGGCTGCATGGTAGAATTAGCAATGGCTTTTGTATCCTTGCCCTTCTTAGCTTCTTCAATTTTTTTCTTCCGCCAATCTTCAAGGGCTATGATTCAAAACTGCTATCAGTTAACTAATGTTCCTATAGCTGAATAATTCAGAGAGTTTTGTACTTAGTTTAAGCAAAGGGGCAATCATATGCATTGCATTCTAGCTATCAGTTAATACTTAATAGTAAATACTAATACTAATAGTGATGAAATAAAGAGATCCTTTGAGACAAAATGCCAATCCAGCAAGTCAATTATGCCGAAGGGTCGGCGCAAAATATTCAACTGCAGTCTCTTGTAAACCGTACATAGACTAAATCAAGATTGCTGTACAAACCAAATCAAGTCCTGCAAATTCACGTCACAATAATAACAGAAAAAATCGTTATGTCAAGAGTACAGAATAAATTTGTAAAGAGTGAGATCTACAAGTTAAAATGATGAGAGAATATTCAAATGGCATACTGTAGTCCTCATATTAGTAATTCTTAGATATCATGATTAAGTGGTTCCAAGATAGGAACTTGTGTTTCATAAGCTCATGAAGGCTCCAAGGCATCCCAAAGCAATATGTAGGTAAACGTTCTTTTGAAAATAAAAATAATCAGAAGAATGATATATGCCAACAGATTAATGGTGCTTAGATTACAACGTACCAAATCTCAATGGGGGTGGAATAAGTATTTGCTGCTATGAAATATTATTTTGAATTCAGTGCTAACAGGTATTCTTAACTAGGGACAGATTTGGTTTATGATTGTTTCTTGCAGTTTTCCAGATTTTAAATTAAAACTAGTTTTGGAGCATGACAAAGTTTCAACAAACCAAGCTTTCTGCCACATGGAAGGATTGATTCTTAACATTTTGTCAACAAATATGAAATAAACTGAATGGTACAACCAAGTTTTGACCAGCACATTCAAGTTACAAACCGAGGGATATGAACCATATTAGATCTGGAAAAGGTTTAAGAAACAGATACTTGAACAGTAAAATGAATTCAAGTACAAAGACATGTTCAGAAACAGAAACTGACAGAAAAACACAGGCAAACGGAACTGTGATTGCAGTTGTGACCTCATAGGGACCATGACCGCATCAGTGTTCACCAATGGTAAGCATTTCAAATTCAGAATCTGAACCAAACAGTGACCATTTTAACTTCTTATGCACACAAGAATTCTGCTAAGGCACAGGATAGAAGGATTGAAGAAATATTGTACAAAAGAGTTCACCTGTTCATTAGAGGAGATAAGCAGAAGTAAAAGGCTGAAAGATTAAGTCCCATTTGTTGTAATTATCTTCCCAAGATAATAAATAAGATAGCAAGGCCATTGCCACTACCATAAAAGTTGGTTTTCCTCCACATTAGGGATTTCCAGGATTAGAACCTGAGTTTCGTGTGAGTTTGTTCAAGCTTAATTTCTATTTCACTCACAATATTTCCTTCTCTAGAAGCAAACTTCATTTGTATTGACAAGAACCAACAAATTCATGAATTTGTTGATTCTTGAATTCTACTCGAAAATTTTATGGACCAATTTTGGTATCAGAATGGTTTGATTCTTGTGGACTTCTGAAAAAAATTGCATGGCAGAGAAAACAAGAACTCAAAAGGCAGCCACCAACGAGTAAAATGCAAGACTGACTGCAGTTCAAGGTCACATGAAAAGCATCGCAGAAAATCAGCAATAGTTGGGAAAAAGTTTGGCTGGACAACAAGGTCACAAGGTCAAATGGTGCAAGAACAATCTTCTATAAGTAACTCAACTAAGTACTTGATAAAAAGTTTGGAATTGGTGAAGAAGATGAAATTAAAGAAGAAGATTTCGTGAATTTGTTGATTCTTGAATTCTACTTGAAAAGTTTATGGACCAATTTTGGTATCAGAATGGTTTGATTCTTGTGGACTTCTGAAAAAAATTGCATGGCAGAGAAAACAAGAACTCAAAAGGCAGCCATCAATGAGTAAAATGCAAGACTGACTGCAGTTCAAGGCCACATGAAAAGCATCGCAGAAAATCAGCAATAGTTTGGACAACAAGAACATTTGGCTAGACAACAAGGTCACAAGGTCAAATGGTGCAAGAACAATCTTCTATAGGTAGCTCAACTAAGTACTCGATAAAAAGTTTGGAATTGGTGAAGAAGATGAAATTAAAGAAGAAGATTTCTTGAAAGAACCAAAATAGGGTAAAGAAAAGAATATAAATCCATCTAAATTAGAAATTAAATCTTTTGCTGGACAACACGTTAACCCAATGGCAAACTGGCCCCAAATCAGACCCATGTGGGTACTATAGGGTTCCAAGAGAACCCGGTAACATAGTGCACAAGGTGTATCAAAAAGTTTAATGGATGTATTATAAACAACAAAGTAGTCAAAGAGTGCATGATTACACTACAGAATTCCCACAGCAAGCCATGTTAAATGGTATGGATTCAGATAAGGACTTGACAACAAATTATCTTGACAAACTCCATTCCCACACCCAAAGTAAGGTACTCACTACCAATCCAAAGGAGGTGTAGCATGTGATTCAACTCCTACCAGAATCTCTTCTGCTATCACCGGATTTCCTTGACAATCACTAATAGAGAGTAATGAGGTCAAGATGTTACTTCAGGAGCTAATGGAGCAAGGGATCATTTGTCCTAGCACTTTGCCTTGTGGATCATCCATAGTGCCAGTGCAGAAAAAAATGATTCTTCGAGAATGTGTAATGATTACAGAACTCTTAAGAAAATTGCCATTAAGAATAGGTATCATCTTCTAAAGATAGATGATTTGTTATACCAACTAGAACATACTAAGTATTTTACTATTGGATCTTAAGTTTTAGTAGTTCTTTTTGGTTATAGAAATTTGCTTGCAAGTTTTATGAGATTGATGAATGATGTTTTAAGGGATTTCTCATATACTTTTGTGACAGTCTATCTTGTCCACATTAAACAAGCTATGCAAAGACTAAAAGAAAAACAACTACTGCACAATCTATAGAAATGTGAATTTCACAGTCATTGGTTAGTTTAGGGCATGTGATAGGAGGAGAACTAAGAACAGACCAATGAAGCAATTTTAAGTTGGCCTACGCCAAAGCGTGCTACCTGAAACTAGGAGTTTCATAGGAGCTGCACAACTTATGAGGAAATTTATTCCCTTTTTCAACCCACAGCCACATTATTGAAGGGTCTTTTATTGGGGAAAATACATGATATAGCATTTGAAACACTGAAGTATAAGATAATTCTTGCTCATGTGCATGCTCTACCTGATATACAAAAGTCATTTGAGATAGAAACAGATGCAAATGAATGTGCTATAGATGTCATCTTGCTTCAAGGTGGTAACATGTTTGTTATCATTCAGAAGTTTCTACTTCAGCAATTAGAGTATAGTTGGTGTATAATAATGAATTATATGCATTGATTCAGGCAATTAATAGATGGAAACATTATTTGTTTGGTAAAGAGACTATTGTCCACATGAACCACCAACCTCTACAATATTTACGTGTACAAAACAAGTTACAAACAGCAAGACATTATAAATGGATGGTATTTCTACAACAGTTTCATTTGGTGATTAAATATAAAGGAACTAAATATGTTGTCTAGGGCCTAGGCCACCCATTTCAGCTATGGCTATGGTAACTCACTTGGAATCATTCACAAAGGCTGCTTATATAGAAGAATATGCACATGATAAGAATTTTGGGAGAAAGTATGAAGAACTTCTATCGTAGGCAGTTGTAAAAAGTGAATAAGGCTTCTATCCCAAAGATTTTTACTCTGTAAGTAGGATAATTGTGCCTGCCAAGGGCACAGAAGCTACTACTAATTAGAGAGGCACATAACTGCAAAGTGACAAGTCACTTCAGAGTAGATTAAATCGTGGCTCATGTGCAAAAGTATGTGTTTTGGCCTAAAATGCAGCAAGAAGTAGCAACATTTGTTAGAAGTTGTAAACATGTTGTACTAGAAAATCTAAGAGAAGAAAGCAAGTAATGTATTTGCATTTGCCAATCCCCATAAGGCCATAGGAGAGTTTTTCCAGGAACTTGTAGGAGGTTTGCCTATGAGTAGACATGGGAACAATTACTTGTTTGTGGTAGTTGACAGGTTCAGAAAAATGTGTATTCTAACTACTTGTAAAAAGACTATCACGGTGAAAGAGACAGCTAAGATGTTCTTTGCAAATGCATAGGTGCACATTAGGGTTCCTAAGTCCATAAATTCAAATAGAGACTCAAGGTTTGTTGGTAAATTTTAGTCTATGTTATGGGATATGATGGGCACAAAGCTAAAGAAAAGCACAACCTCTCACACACAAACAAATGGCCAGACAAAAGTGGTCAACAAGACCTTGGTGCATCTTATTAGGGGCTATAATAGGAAGCCTACCAAGACATGGGATGGATCACTCCCTCATATTCAATATTTTTATAACAAGGCATTACATTCTTCTACTAGTAAATCCACAATTGAGGCATTCTTATCTACATTCTAGTCTGCTTGATGTAGCTTTTGATAAGCAAGATGAACAAATAGGGCAAAATAATGAAGTGACTAAGTATCAAAATTTGTTGAGAAGATTGTAAAAATCCAACTCTAAATTAAGGAACAATTGGAAAGAACACGACAATTGTATAATCAAAGACATGATCAACATAGAAAGGAGCACAAACTTGGTACAAAGTTTTGCTTTCCTTGGCAAAGGAATGCCTACAGGGACAAGCCAACCATAGGTGAAAATACATTCAAACTTGATCTCCTCCCTTTAACAAAGATGCACTAAGTTGTTAATTGTAAGTACTTGTAACTTTATCACACTCGATGACAAACAAGAACAAGAAAAGATACTATCCTCCTTCAAAGATCTGTGTGTGCAAGGAAGAGCCATACTCACAAAGGATGTGGTACTAGAGAAGAAGACAGGGAAAACCCAACATAAATTCCAAGAAACATGGAAAATAGGACTCAAAGATCACAAGGTGAGTCATGCAAAGTGCTATTCCAAAGAACAAGTGGAAGAATTCTTCCCCTGCTTATTGTCTCAATAAAATTTTATGGAACCAGAAACTCCCTAAGAAGGAAGATGTGATCTAGATTGGATTTAGAAAATGTATGAGAAACATAAACTTGAACAATGAAATGAATTCAGGTACAAAGACAAATTCAGAAATAGAAACTAACAGGAAAACAAAGGCAGATGAGACTGCAATTATGATAGCAACCTTGACCACAGTCACCAACGATGAACATTTCAAATTCTAAATCTGAACTGAACAATCATCATTTTAACTTCCTCTGCAGGCAAGAATTGTTCCAGGGCACAGTGTAACCCTATTGTTTACAAAAATCTATAGAAGGGAGATGTAACTTCTTGTGATTATCTTCCCAAGAAAATAAAGAAGGTGGCAAGGCCATTGCCCCATAAAAGCTGGTTTTCCTCCACATTGGGGTTTTGAGGATAAAATCTGAATATTGTATGAGATTGTTCAAGTTTAATTTCTGTTTCTCACAATATTTCCTTCTCTAAAAGTATACTTCATTTGTATTAACAAGTAGCAAGTAATTGAATGAATATGTCAATTCTTGAATTCTAATTGAAGAGTTTAGGAAGCAGTTCATCATCAGGTTACCAGAGTATCGGTTACACCAATGCTACAGCCAACCTTAAGACTAGAAATTTTACAAGCAGCAAATATCTTCTGTATTATGAAATAGACAAAAAATGCTAATAAACCATAGCTAGGTGGCAGCTAGCTCTAAGAAGTTTAGAAGCAGATAGCTAGTAAGGGTCAGATGAAGGAGATTGTTTCATATGCAAAAATAGATTATAAGTTTTAAGGTAGCAAAAAGGAGGGCACCTAACAAGAGGATCGAAGTAAAGCTCACTGACAGGGAATTAGTCCCATGAAGCGGCTTATGCAAACTTATAGATATAAGCATTAGTCAGCTCAGATTGAAATCTAATCTGTGTGTAGCCTAGTTAAAAGAGCTGACATCAATCTGGAATGTCAATCACTACAATTGGGTGATCTAAGAAATATGTTGTTGATCTGTGATTCAAACTTTGGAATGGGAATAATAAATTGTTCTTTTAAGTTATTCTGAAATTGACAAAAGAAATCTACTTGGCCAACATTAGAATCAATCAAATTTCAAAGGACCATACAAATGTGCTAGATACTTGTGACATGGATTACCCCCAAGAATCCCATAAAATAACAAGAAAACCTTATACAAGCCATGGTTCCATGCAGTCTCATTTTATGTTTAGGCTGAATGATATGGTCCACTTTTTATAAGGATAGCATTTACAGATTTCTACATATCTTGTTGATTTACAGTATAGTTTTCTACAAACAAAAAATATGTTACATGCATATGAAGCGGATAATAGCATTGTGGCCACTTTGTGTAGATGTGGATCCACCCATGGACTGATGGATTGTTCTTGAAAGTGGAGATGCTGGATGATTTAATGCAAATATTACATAACAGAAAGATAACATTTATTTTCCAAAATCTAAAGCATTCACATCTCTTATCCATACACCAATTAAAAGTGGAAGTAGCAGAGTAATATGATATTTATTAGACAGCACCTTATCATAAGTTCTTCTTGAACCTTGATCAACATTATGTTAATTTCTGAAGAGCAACCAAGGGTATAGTGGTAAACAGATACTGTCATTTGGAACTCAGCTATCATAATTTATTTTGGCTTGGTGAGCTTTGACTGCATCTTGAAACATGCCTCCAAACAGGTAAGAAAAGCAAGTACTGTGGAGCAGGAAGACACCAGAAATGGTGCCCTGCAGGCCACAACTTGCACAAAGTGTCAATCTGCAGACTCGGTGTAGATTTCATCCAGAGATAGCCTGTTGTATTACAAATACGGTAATTGAAAAATAGGCGTAACCCCATCATTGTTGGTGTCTTCATCCAGAGTACATCTTGTGTCTTTTTGGATGTTTATGCTAAAATTATCTCTTTTTCATGCATTTTGTTCATGCTTAGATGCTGATTTCATTTCCAGCAATACAAGGACAACCTCCTATTCTATGTCAAAAGCTGATTTTGCAGGCAAAGAACTTACGAACAGCAATATTTTATAGTGATTTCAGTCAGATATTATTCTGGATCTGTTCTGATAGGTTGGAGATTGGTATAACCAACCTAATTACTACCAAAAATGCAAATGCATGTAATTATTGTAAATTTGTCAGCATATATTCTCCCAATTATTAAAGATGGAAGCAATGTGTGCAAAAGAGAAAATGTGATAACTGTAGGGCCTAGTTCAATCTGCAAAAGTTGAGCACAGATGTGAAATTTTAAGTCACAGAAAAATATATTATATTTTGTATCCACATAAGACTTGTTATCCTCTACAAATGGGGGTGTGGAACAGAAGTATCTTACAAGAAATCTAAAACTATAAACAAAATTTGGAAATTCAAAAGAGACTTTACACTGGCCATGCTTAATATGAAGATATAATTCTCCCCACAATTTTGCCAGTAGAGACTAGTCCACCTTCTGACAAGGCAAAGTAATAATCATCACTCAAAAGTCAAAACCCAATCATATAGGTAAACCATAAGGCCACCATTTGTGCATCAGTCATCTAATAAGCTGGTCATAGAAATCAAAAAAGAAGTTAGACCAAACACCTTGCAAATTATAAGAGAACAAGAGGTTGTTACTACATAACTGAAGAAGAATGTCATTGTGATAAGACCATCAATTGCCCCTAGTAATCAAATATGTTGGTCATAAACATTAATAACATGCTGAACCCAAAACACTCCAAAGTCGAAGAAAAATGTAGGATGCTATTAGATATCCCAGAACACATTAAATAGTAAAAGAATTTGTCCTCAGAAATCCATTCAGAAAAAAATGGGAAAGGATGTCATTCAAACATGAAGAACATAAAATATGGAAAGTCGATGCTCCTAAAACAAGAACATAAAGCACTGCAATAATACCCATCACAACAGAGGCCTTCAAAATTACCATTGGAGCGTCTGAGATTGAAAAGATTGTTAAAATCTGAGCAAAATAGAGTCCCATGCTCTGTGAAATTAAACTGGTAGATGAAATAAGTTTAACCCTAAAATATTGTCAGAAGGGAGGATTTTCCTACCAAGTAGCAAAGCAGGGTACAGAATGAACATATAACATATTGGAATGCCCACATTTCAACGGTTGACAGTTTGCATTACAAATGCAAGTAATATGCAAAATCTACAAAAAACAGAATAGTGTTTCAAACTGGGAAACATCATCACTCATCATGGGCATCCAAGAATATAGAAACTAGATGATACAGCCTAGAGTCTAGACTCAGACATGGTATCTAAAAGATAAACATAGCTTTAAAGTTTAAGGTCTAGCCGACCAGTTCAAAATAAAGAACAATAATCTTTCTGAATCATTCAATACTAATCCAATCCCTCAATGACTTTTAAATTTTAATATAACTTCACATCCTCAAATTTGTAACTGGAATTTCTTAGACTAACGTAAATTAAAACTTGAAAACTCCACTTATTGTTTAGTACTAACCAAGCACATTTTGTGCAAGGTAAACAACAGAAAAAGCACACTTGATGTCTTCTTATAAACCAAAAGCTAATAACAAAACTTTGAAAATAAATTGCTAAATTTAAGGCGTAATTATTTTCAGTAGTTCCAAAAGCATTGTTATGAACCAAAATCTGATATCAAAACTCTGAAAGCAAAATTCTGAGTCCAAAAGCACTTCTCATTAGCAATATCACCAACACATTGAACTATGAAATCTCTCGGGTGACCCACTCCCAATTGTAAATACAAACCAATTTTCAAAGTACTTAATGCTGGTCCGGGTCAATCACAAAATTTTGCATAAACAAAAAAATCATATTAGAATATTTTTGCTAATACAAAAGAAAGCCATCTTCTACAGTTAGATATTTTCCTAAATAATAAATATGAACTTCCTCCAAGAAAATCCCTATAGTTGCTCATGCTGTCCACTTTCATACAGAAAGATGGAAACTTTCTTCCATAACCTGCTTTGGGGCTGTTTCATCTCATTCCGCATACATTATTATAGTTTCACAGGTTTGCAGAATCACCACTCTGATACCACTGTTATGAACCATAAGGCAAAATCTGATAGTGGTACCAAAAAATCTGAAAACAAAGTGCCAAACTTTCAAACATAAATTATATTGAGGAGCTCAACATCAATAAATTTACTCAAAATCTGAGAAAATATGTCTCAAAAATACATTCTGAAAGCAAAATGAAAAATTGTAAAAGCAACATAGAAATTCTGCACATAAAGACTGTCCAAAAAACCTACAAAATAATTTATGGTAAGCAAAAAAGCAGTAAAACTTTGTTCCAGTATGACCAATACAAAGATGAAAAGTCTTTAAACATGTTCCAAGAGATTTTCTTTCAGTATTAGAATAACATGGTTTTACAAACAGAGATATGAAACAGATGACACCAGCCATGCAATAACTTCCGTTTATAGAGTCAGACTCATTAATCTTCTTCACATAGAATGAAATGCGTCACTCATTTCAGGAGGCAGAACAGAGTCTTATTTTCAGATTTGATGGTCTCCTCCTCCTAGACAAAGGAATACAAGAAGAAAGGAAAGCTAGGGATTTTAATAAAAATTCAATTAAAGAGTTATGGAAAGCTATATGGACACCGATGATCACCTCAGATTCAATTATGATTTACCACGCATCCAGTGCAATGAGAAGAAACAATGGGCATGTACACCAAGGAAGAAGTCCCAAATGGCAAATAGCCATGATATAGCTGAAGACCCAAAACCAACACTAGATAACAAAAATTGGCATCCCTCAATTTGAAACATGAGCTTTGATTCATGAACTTAATGTCTATTTTAATATGAAGTATGAACCCAATGACTGATTTGTTAAAAAACAGTTTGCCTCATTACAATCAGAGGAATCCAAGTATCAGTGGCATTAAAATGATTAGATGTCTAGGAGTGTCTTAAGAATGAGATCATTAGCTGGTATTATTTATCTTTTCTCTTTTTAATGTGTCTGACAAAAGAGTTATTTATAATCACAACAAAGACCTGAGGAATTCACTGCAAAAGATGCAAATATGTGTTGGTGATTGCGGGAAAAAAATTTAAAAGACAATGCATACTGTTTCACAGCATTCCAACTTCTAGACAAGCTTAGATGTCTCTGTTGAATAAAGAATTGAAGGTAAATGTTAAGCCAACTGAATTGGACAAAGCTATTGCACAAGTCAGAGCATATAAAAAGCTGCCTAAAAGCAAGATAACAAGAGAGAAATATCATACACTTCCAAGAACCAGATAAATTTGATTAGAACAACATTTATTGACACAAGACCAATATACACTGAATTGAGTGCTAAGAGACTGGCAAAGTCCAGCAATTAAGGAAGCATGGACGATGTTTCTCACGCAATGAAAATTATACTCCAAGACACAAATGTAAGTTTAAGAGAGAAATCCAGCTGTTCACACTTCAAACAGTTGGACAAATCAAGATGTGGTGACAACAAACAAGTAAATGTTGATCCAGACAAGGCTTCTGTATAGAATTTACCATGACAACTGACTGATCAGCCCACTGCACATTTGATTACCATTGGGGGTATATCTTCACACACTACCTTGAGAATGCAGTGATGGATTACAAGGAGACGAGTCGGTATCAATTGATTTGGGTAGCATACATGGTTTTATTGATACTAAACTTGTCCTTGCACTTGACTTTACCTATCCATTCTTACCCTTCTTTTGAAGTTAGCATTGTACATGAAATTAATAAGATTTAAGTGTTATGAATGGGCTAGACTGTGGGGGCAACTCCATGGTTAAGCACACTTAAGCCAGAATACTACTAGGATTGACAAACTCCAGGAAAGTCCCGGTGCTTCACACCTATGAGTACCACCTAGATGAAATGAGTGCAAAGTGGACCACTCACGATCATAAGAGATGTGTTCTTGAGAAAAAATGCTCATGAAATATGGGTCAATAAAGATTGATTCAAAACCATGCAGTTAAATCTAGATAAATCATCATACTAATACAATTTGTCACGAATGTGTTAAGGGCATGAACCTCAAGATGGTGTCTTGTATAGTTACTACTACTTACAAATAACCTTTGAGTGGTGTCAACGAGACATTTGACACACAATGGCTCCAACAATTTAGTGAAATCACAATGGAAGTTAAGGTGTATTTGAAATTAGAGGTATCCAGCCACCTAAATATGTTGTCATATAAGATTAAAAGTTAAAAAAGAAAATTAAAAACTTAGTCTAAACACCACATTCGTCAGACATTATGCATCTGAATTAGCAGCCATTGAGACCCAATTTGATGATTCTACATTGGATCTACATGGCAAACTCTTTCAGACTGGAAAGTTGTAATAAGATTGTTACTTGGAAGGATTCTTAGGAATATAGTTGTGAGGTTATGAAAGTTAAAATCATAGTTCACAAACTCGGCAAGTTTTCAGAAAACATGTTTTTCAAGTTAGGACTTGCCACTCAGCCTGAGACATAGCAAAAACACTGAAAAACGCAGAAAAATGCTGAAAAGCTCACGATTGTTTACCAGCATGGGATTTGTACATTCCCACAATGCCCTAGGGCTGAAAACTGTTTACAACTTTACAATTTACCTGTGTGTGATTTGCAGACTTCCCACAATGCCACCATGACTAGTGACTGTTTAAAGTTTTTGCAACAGTTTTAAATACAACGGTTTCCACAGACTTCCTTTCAATTATTCACAGTTTTACAGACTCGTGATTTACCTATAATGCAGAGTCCAAGCATGTGAACTATGGTTGAAATAGAACTATTTTAGCACAATCTGAAGATTCGTGAACTGGTTCTGCTTGGCAAAATTATGTCACACTATAGTTATGTTACTGTCCATAAAAGTTAGGAGAATTCATTTGATTGAGACACTCTATAACTAGAGGCACAGTTGGGATTAACAACTTGCATAAATTTGATACTCACAATAAAAGTAAAGGTTATTTTTTAGGTCACCGCCAAAGAAAATGACCATCTAGCATATGTAAGCCCCCATGTGGAAGTCCACAAAAAAATTATTACCATTGTTCCTCTATGAATTTCCAATTTTGTATTCATGGGTTTTGACCTCAGAACCAGTATCAAGAGTAAACCAGACCTTACCAATCCATCTTCTCATCTTGTATGTTCTTATTTGGATACAATACAGAGATCGAGTATTGGTTCTCCCCTCTAAAAATGCATTAATATTAGTAAGTTAAACATTGTTTTTAAGTTTTCTGCAGTGAACTACAATGCAAATAAATATTCACTACTCCAATAAGCATGCATAAAAGGAGAAGCCATAAAATGATATCATTGTTTTCACATAGGCAACATAAGTCTGACAATACAAGTGTGTTTTGGGAGCATGACTATAGCATTTGCACTTAAAATGTAATATTGGTAAACTTGGAGACAAATAGCAACCTTACAGACAAACTTGTACAGAAAATACTAACGCATTGTATGATCATGATTGGAAACATTGCAGCTAGCTAATTTTCAAAGAAAACTAACTAGATAATTAAATGAGCAAATGTCAAGCATGTTTGCATGAAAAATGTTACTGAAATTGTCGACCAGGTATTCTCTAAAGAAAATTGGATATAACACTGTTGCTTCCAATAGATGATTCAAATATAAGAAATGTGGAAAAAAAATCAAAAATATCACTGTGATAAATGCATCATGAGCCTTCCTTATTATCTCTTTCCAAGGATTTTTTGAATTCCTGACACAGTTTCCTTCTTTGTACTCATCCTCAAAAGAAATGCTTTAAAAAAATTTAAATTATTGTCAATCCCATAGATTCTTTCAGATTTTACTAGTATTTAATTTTTGGCCTCACCCTATTCCTTTAAAAGCTCTGAAACTTTTCTAAGTCATTTTCTTTCTGAATTTTGTGATTATTTTGTATTGTTTCTTTACTTTTTTGACATTTTGTTAAATCAAAATCTCTGGTGACATTAATCTACAGTATTTCTATTGTTTCATGCTGTTATTCTTCCTTTCCCAATAGATATTAGATGGAATGACATCACAATATTGCCTGTTTGCAAGTAGCCAAGAGGCAAAGCAGATAAAATCTTTGAGAATTAATTTTATCAATTATCCATACCACCAAAAGTTTATTTACTTCCTTCCTATAAGCACTGTTGTACCCAAAACCAAAATTTTTTTCATCAAGGCATTTTGTTTAAAGAGTATTAACCTTGCTAAAATGATGTCAAGTATAGTTTTTGGGCAATATCAAGCATGGAGTTTTGTCAGTAGTTTGTCAGTTAAAGGCAGTTTTATTGATCAGAATCTGATGCTGAGATTCAGAATGGAGCATTTCATGATGGAGGAGCGTTTTGCGACAGCATTTCACATTACACATGGTCATTTCAGTGATCGAGATGATGATTTTAAAGGTTAAAATTATGAGGATTTCTCAGAGAAAAGCAAGAAAGCGCAACTATAGCCTAGGGGCGCCCTTCTAGAAGGAGGTCAAGATCTTGTTAAAAATGCTCATAAATACAGTCAAACTCTTCAGAATTGGTCTAGTTATCCGACGAGCTATCCAGCGAAGGTATCCGAGACCCGTAACTCCGGCAAATGGCGACAGAAGTTGAAATTCCCAAAATTCTACATGGCGGAAACTTGTTCTTTTCTAGCAAAAGCGCGCCTGTAGCTTGAGGGCGCCCTTCTAGATGGAGGCTTGGATTTTGGTTTTTCTGATGATGGATGCAGTCAATTTCTTCACATCTAGTCTGCTCGTCCAACGAATTATCAAGCGCAGTTGTCCGAGTCCCAGAGCTCCGGCAGCTGACATCTGAAGATGAGCTTATAATGGGGTTTTCATGTCTTTCAGCTTCCTCCTTGCATTTCCAGCGCAAGTATAGCTCAGGGGCACTGGTTAAAATGACCCTTGAGATGGTCAAA
>VDFB02071955.1:0-77671 GCA_007258455.2 Sequoia sempervirens
GATTTATTTAATTAATAGAAGATAATGACTTAATCAAATAAAGTGGATTTATTTAATTAAAAGATGAAATATGATGAATTTAATTAAATAAAGATTATTCGATTAAATAGTTAGTAGAGAGATGATTCTGTTAGAATTGGTGTTAGTAAATTAGGATCAAGTGCACAAGATCAATCAATATAGTTTGCATGTCTACAAAAATGAATTAAGAAAGATAAACATTAATATTATGTTGTACCACACCTTAGGAGTATGGATGATGCTTCTTCACCTTGATTAATGGATGGGGAGGAAAGGGACATCCTCATGGTGAGTTCAACCCTTTCTCAATTAGCAACAAGAGCATGAGATCTCAAAGGATTAGCTTATAAAGTTGAGCTTAGACTTCTTCAATTACTATTTATGATTTACATTATTTTAGACCACTTATATGTGTTGTTGGTATCATGGATGATACTTGTAGTTTTGACCCCTTGTATACCTTGGTTATGAAATGATGTTATATCCATTGTTGAGTACTAGACATGTACTTGTAAGACTTCCATATCATTACGATGTAATTATTGGTGTACTTCTTTATTGTACTACTTAAATAGAAAGTACATGGTGTATAGATTCTTATTAGATATCACTTGCATGATTTGAATATCATTGTAGTTTTGTGATTGGAAGTTAATTGAAGTTTTTTTTTTTTTTTAGACTCCAAGAATCGAGTAGCCCCCCTATAAATTGCAGTGCGCCTCCTGACCGGTGATGCTGCCACGACACGCCCTCGGTGCCACGGGGACGGGAGGGAGGGGGGACTAGACCTAGTGACCTCTTGCCTGCAACAGGATGCTTTAGCCAATTGAGCTAGGCCCCCCACCCGGAAGTTAATTGAAGTTGTTAAAAGTTATCATGTACTATTTTATTAGCATTGAGATGTTTATCTTGGTTAAGGCTTGAGAAATTTTACGATTGCATTTTTTTGAGGTTGTTACATTGGTATCAGAGAAAAGTTTCAAACATTAGGGAACTTGAGCTTACTAGTGAACCACAAAAGGATTAACGTTGGAAAGCACTTAAGATATTTTCATGAGTTTATGGTAAGGTGTAATCATTATTACGAACTTTGAAAGGTAAAAGTACTTGGAATTAAAATAAATATTCAAGCTAAGCTTGGCTATTGTGTGTTGAGAATATCTTCTTAAGGAGGAACTAATTTGGAAGAGATTATTGGTTGAATAAGGTAAAGTGATTAATGGTTATGAGTGGTCATAGATGAAGATCTAACCATAGTATTGAGTTTTGTGAGAAAAAAAGTTGGATCAATTTTGTGTCTTTGGTGAAAGACATGCAAAATAGTTCAATTTCATGGTGGTATAAGTGATTTTTCTAAGGGGGAAGTTTAAATGGGAATTCTTTTCTTGGCAGAAGTTTTGTCTTTTTGTGAGAAGGGACTTGAGTATGAAGAGGTTTTTGGCCTATCTTTTCTAGTGTCAAGGACGGACATTAGAGTTCAAGAATGAACTGGTGATTCATTGGGAACTTGAACATATTGGGCTTAGTTGACACTTGTGTGTTATTTAATAAATGGCTACATGTTTTTTCTAGGTGGTTACATTTGTATTTTTAGACAAATTTAATAGTTATTCTCACAAAAATAGGATCACTTGAAACCTTAGACAACATTTTGTCTTGAAATAGCATCTCAAGGAATGTCCAGAATTAAATTCTAAAAAACATTACTGTTCTGAAATAATTTCATGGCGAAATATCTCAGATCTTGTTTGGTATACTAGATCAAAAGTTTAGTGTCACACCACAGAACCTATCAAATTGCAATCCAACAATTCTATTAATGTCAATACTAGATTTTTCCATTGCTTGTGTTTCACATTGCAGTACAATATTTATCATGGAATCCACACTGACTGCAATCTATATGTATTAATTCAAGTACAGCTTCTTTGGTTATCTAACAATTCACAGAAAAACCTTCACTAGTGTTCCGGTGCAGCAATGGTGCACATTTCTAACTTGTTTGAATCCAACTCAAGGTATGACCTTGCCTGCTCAATGCCCTTATGAATTAACTTCATCTAGAAGAGCAAACTAAAGCCCTTTGTTTTAAACTGCATGTAACATTGAAATAATTGCAAGTCTGAGCATCAGCAAAAACACGAGGAGTACCAGTGGCTATTTCAACTGCATAATATGCAAAACACATATTATAACTGGCATTAACTTCTTTGTCCATTGGTTTTATCTGAAATTCATCCTTCTCATTCACAATAGCTTCCATTTTTTGCAGTATATGATTATGTTTATCAACTCTTGAAAGTTTCACAAATTATTCATCTCCCATTGCAGACTTGCACTTGATCTTGACCTTAGTAACAACAAAAGCTTGCAGTATAAAGGAAACTCAATATCCTTTAAATCCTCACTACAGGGAAGCTTTTTCTGTTTTTTGAAAAATGGACATCTTTCATTTTAGTTTCTTCCAAGTTTATATTTGTCCATGGCTTGCTAGATTCGAGTATATCTCTGTATGCATTCTCAGAATACAAATCACCAGGAAACTTTTACACCTTTTCCCAGCCAGAACTTATTACATACTCTTTGGATGACGTGTGGCACATTCTCAAGAAACATTTAACAGAAAACATTTTTAATCCTTCAATATACATGAAAGAAACTAGGTTTTAAATTTTGTTCAGAAAAAGCTCTCAAATAAGTGATAAGATACTGAAGTTTCCTGAAAATGCCTGCAAGTGAGCAAAAAACATAAAAGTAAAACAGTGTTAGTATAGTATTTAAGAACATCTCCATAACTCTAATATTTTTTAAAAATATCAAAAAGAAACCCTAAAAAATGTCTTCAACTGACTGGTAGGAACGGCCTTCTTACATTTTGAAAATCCTCTTAAGTTATCATGAAAAAGAGAGCTTAAAAGGTAAAAATCTTATCAGTTAAAGGCGATTTTAAAACTAAAAAGGATCAATCTCCTTACCATGCCATGCTTTCAAGTGCAATAGAGGAAAACTGTCCTTCACAAATCAAACAATTAGAGAGTGAAGTCTGAAACAATCCTTATTTACCTTTGATGGTATTTGTAGGCCTGGAAATCATGGTACAACTTTTGCTTCTTCTCCCTGGGCTTTCTTCGACAAACTGCATTTCATCTACAATTATATGATCTGCTGCAGACAGAAACATGAATTGGATTTGCCAACTCAAACTGTAAAACTGAGTTTCCATGGCAATTTGATTCGAATAACCATCACCAGTTGTTTCCACAAACATAAATCCCATTATCAAACCATAGACTCGATTCTGCCCTTTTCAATCATCAAATCTTGTTACAAAATTTGGTGTGTGCTGATTCAAACTGCAAACTTGAGGTTTTGGTTGCAGAATTAATTTGTTTCTTGCTTACATTACCAGTAATCTACATAACAAAGCACGTTCTTAAAGTGATGATCATGAAAACAATTTGTATCTCGAGGAATCTTCCTTAACAATCTGGAAATGAGCTTGGTGGCAATATCCCAAAACGTAAGATTATTTGTTATTTTGATTGGAGTTGAAGGACTTCTGCTAATAGGTCCGGAGTGGCCAGCTTTCATTGTGGTTGCTAAGCATGCCTCTCTTATGCTCCCAAACATTATTCAAAACAATGTTTGTCTCAGGCACATACTCCACTTGCTTCATCTGCCCAGCCTAGTTCTCCTCCAAGAAATGCATGAACACTGTTCCTGATCTCAATCCAGCTGCTACCTGGGATCTTTTTCAAACCCTTTTCTTTTAGATTTGTTCTAATTTTAGCTACACCATCCCATTGTCCAGCTGCAGCATAAATATTTGAAAGCAGCACATAGTTTCCTGCATTTGTAGGGTCTAGCTCAAAAAGCTGTCTTGAAACATGCTCTGCCAGTTCGATATTGCAGTGAATTCTGCAGCCACCAAGCAAGGCACCCAAAACATTATTATCAGGTTGTAATGGCATCTTTTGCATAAGGTCTTGTGCCTCATCAAAACGCCCGGCTCGGCCAAGAAGATCAACCATGCAAGCATAGTGTTCCATCCTTGGTGGAAGACAATAATCTTCATTCATGCTATCAAAATACTGCCTACCCTTGTCCAGCAACCCTGCATGTCTACAAGCAGACAAAACTGCTGTATATGTGACATGGTCTGGTTTCATGCATGTCTGTTGCATTTGAGAAAAAAAATTGAGAGCATCCTCTACATGGCCATGCATTCCATACCCTGAAATCATAACAGTCCACGACACAACATTTTTTTGAGCCATTCTCTCAAATAATTGCCCAGCAATCTCTACACTCCCACACTTAACATACATATCTATAAGGCAGTTACCGACAGAAACATCTGACTCAAATCCACTTCTAATTATGTAGGCGTGCATCCACATGCCTTGCTGCAGAGCTGCCAAATGAGCACATGCTGGCAGCACACTCACAATTGTAACCAAGTTGGGTGTTACATTTTCCAGTTGCATCTGATGAAAAAGCCTCAATGCCTTGTCTGAGTCACCATTTTGAACACATCCTACAATCATGGCATTCCACAAAATGGCATCTCTCTCAGACATCTTGTCAAACAATTGCCAGGCATCTTCAATACTTCCGCATTTAGCATACATATCTAGAAGTGCAGTTCCCACAGAAACATTCCCGCTAAAATTGTTTTTAACTATGCAACCATGCACCATCTTGCCTTGTTGCAGAGCTGCCAAATGGGCACACGCTGGAAGCACATTCATCAGCGTGACGGAATCAAGGATAACGCCTGCTATTCTCATCTCATTAAAAAGCCTGATAGCTTCACTGGCAAGCCCATTCTGCCAGTAACCTGCAATCATTGCAGTCCATGAGACTACGTTTCTATGAGGTATTTTGTCAAATACATGCTGTGCTTCCTCGATACTACCACATTTAGCATACATGTCTACAAGAGCAGAACCCACAAAAACATCCAACTCAATTCCATTTCTGTCAATCCAATAATGAATCTCCTTTCCCCCTTCTATATCTAATAGCCCGGCACATGCCTTCAGTGCAAATGTATAGGTAAAATTATCTGGGTATACCCCTGAACTCCGCATTTCATAAAAAAGCACTAGAGCTTGTTCAGATTCCCCATTGCTGGCATAACCTCTGATCATGGCATTCCACAAAAAAACATTGCGTTTCTTTATATTATCAAAAACAACGCGGGCATTATAACAAACACCGAACATGGCATACATGTTTACAAGTTTGGTTGCTAAGAAGGTGTCTTGATAATATCCAGAAATGAGTATTTGGGCATGGAGTTTCTTACCTTGTGACAGCGTCTTCGTGTTCTGTAGACGCAGGGCATATGTATCAGAGTCAAGAGAAATGCAATGTTGGGCTAAAGCGTGCATAACCTCCTTGGAAGTGTTGATCTCTTTAGGCACAGTGATTATATGTTTGTTGAATTGTGAATAGCATTTTGGCATGTGATTACAGTATGATGCTAATTTGCGAAAGTGGATAATAGAGCTGATCATGCTATTGCTGGTCTATGCTGCCTGGAATGGGTTCAGAAATTTTCAACGCCTGGTTGCTAAAAAAATTATACTGTACAGATATGAAGTTTGCGCAGGTAATAATTGTTGAAGATAGGGGGAAAACCACAAATGATTTTCCTTCTTATATGACTTATTACAATAATTTATTTTATTTTTATTTTACTGTTTTGTTTTTCAAACTCTTGTAAGGTTTTGACATATGCAAGGTTGATAACTTAGTCATAAGTTAGTTCCCATTTTAATTAAAGTTATTATTAATTATTAAGTATAAATTAATTAAAAGTATTTATAAATTTAATGGTGAAAATTATATATTCATATTGTACCTTGGGTACTTGAGGCAAGCTAGGGCGAGACTAGTCCTATGTGGGTGAGATTGAGTGGAGTCGACCCTGAGACCAATGGGGAGTAAACCCACTGCCCCAACCAACTTTACTACCCATTCGGACTATATATTCATATTATTTTTCTTTATGTTTTAGATTTATTTTTATGAGACAGTTTCAAATATAATAACAAGTATATAAGTGTTATATTCTTGTATGAATTTGATTTATGATATTATTATTATCACTTATTTTTAGAGATTTAGTTTTGATCTCTAGATATCCCATTTGTGAGCATAAATTAGATGCACACTTGATCTGGACCATTTTTACAAATGTAGATTGAACCTTGAATCTTAAACCTTAAATTTTAATTTAAACTAAATATCATGGACTTCCTTCTACTAACCATTATGAGTCACTTTGAGAATATTTCTATTGATTTGTGTACTTGGTTATTTCATTTATTCACTTCAAAATGATAAGAGATGTCAAGAGGGTTATCAACAAATTACCATAGAGCATTTATAAGAGCATCATAGTAGCATTATCAAAGCATTACATTAATATACATCATCCTAGATTTGTTGCATGTTTTCTTATTATATTTGAGCATTTCATTAGGATTCATAAAATTTGATTACTGCAAGAGAAAGTGATCCCCTTAATTCAACAAATTCTCAAAGGTGTTCCTAAATATTGCAAGTCCTTACACATATTCAAATATTAGAAGAACAAGGTAAGTAGATTCTAATAGTCCACTTTCTTCCATAGAAATTGTGTAATTATAAATTTAGGTTTGGATGCAATTTAGATGCATAAGTACAAAGATTAAGTCCACATGCACAAATATGAATGAAATTAGGTTACAATAAGTTTATAGATTAAACCACCTAAGATAACCCCAATATCAATTGCTATGATGAAGTGGTTCCAAATATTTTCAACTTCACTTTTCTACCTTTGAAATCTAGCTAAGTATTGTATTATTTGAATTTATTTTAATTTCGTGTTTTTGATAAAATAAGCAACATTTACAAGACGTTGTACACTAACACAAAGGCCTCAAGGGCAGGGAGTTAAACAAGATAGGAAATAGGGTCAAAGGCCATAAACAAGATAGTGACAACAAACTAACAACAAATTCTTAGCAAAGTAACTTTTTGAAAATAAAACAAACAACAATGAAGAACATCCTACTTAGGAAGATTTTTCCAGTCCTCCATAAGGAACTTAAAAAATATCCTTCTTCTAGTAGTTGGTATTAGGTCCAATAGTCTTCTCACACTTTTTTATCTCCTCCTTCAAGAATGAACCAAGAGTGATAGCACAGTGATGAATAACTTTTAGGGTAAAGAAGAAGAGGCTATTAAGTTTCCTCTCTAAGTTTTCCACCCTTGTTGACAAAACCATGAAATCTTGGGATGTCTTCTCCTGTTGGGCATTATCTTCCATTGTGCATATTTAGTAAGGAGGTTCTTGAGGGTCTGCAATGCATGAATTCAAACTCAAGTAAAGCACGTTATCATCCCTCTTGACATCATCATTTTTTACTTCTATCATCTCCCTCATTAACATGTTGGAATAATATTGGATATCATCCATGGTTATGTTAGGATCCTTTTACACGCAGTCTGAGATTTCTAAACACTAGGGATGGTCTAGTAAACATAGGTAGTTGGAAGTCAAATTCTTTCTCTCTTCTTTGTCCATATTATTATTAAAGTATCATCAATCTCATCCTGTTTCAGGAGTTGCCTCTTCTAAAAAGAAGTTCAGTAGTGGGTTTCTTTTTTCTTTTGCTTGTGTGAGGCTTTCAAATTTGTGTTAAGCCATTTTCCACAACTTTGGGTGGGGAGGTGTTTAAGCTCACACAACCCAATAGTAGGATATTTTTGGCTCAGAGATTTTTGGGGTTTTTTTGGCTTGGGTTGCAGGTTAGGGGTCTTTGATTTTTTTATAGAGGTTGCTTGCTTAGCAAGCATAATTGAATTTCATTTTGAAGGATTCTTGACAATTTCTTCATTACAAGGGTTTGGGGGGCTTCGAAAAGGAAAATTTGGAACAATAGAGGGTTATTCCACTAGGTAGGCCCTAATGGGCTTAGGAGGGCATAGAGAAAGATGGAAATGATACAACCTGAGAATGAGCACTTGGTGGATCAAAATGGGTTGTTTGTCTAGGTTTTAGCTGTCATATCAATGGTCCCTTTCATAAAAAGATCAAGTGAGGATAGCAGTAGAAGGGGAAGCTAATTAGCACCTTATTTTTAAAATTATTTAAAAGAGGGAGGTGATAAAATTAGTAACATTCAAAATGGCCCTCAAGTGGGATATATTTCATCAGAACAAACCATACCTTGTCCCATGGATTGGGGAGTTTGTCAAGTTGTAGTCCGCATGTAGCTTAATAGGGGTTTCTCCCTCTTTGAAGAACAATTTAATTTCATGTTGATTGTAGTATTTATTTTAATTAACAATCCTTACTCCTAAACCCTGGGGCTTTATTTTTTAACCAATTGTTCTAGGTAAACTATATTGGAAGCCCATATTTTCATCACATTATTAGTGAGCCCAAATTTGTTACATGACCTCGGTTTTATCCTTCTTACATAACCTAGGGTTTATCCTTCCTTTTAATATTTTTTTAGTAATGAAACTTCACCAAATGATAAATAATTTAAATCAATTCATAATTTTTTAAGTGATCAATAAGGAATTATTAGGAATTTAAGGGCATGATTCAATTAACCATCATGTTTGTCAAAACTAATAAAATCCACCATGTACAAGGGCCAAATTTATCATCACCATTATATCTCCATCTTACTACTAGGTGTTGGAAGAATGAGGAGATGTCATTGGTGTTGTTGTTGGCAACATGAGCATGTGGAATAAGCACAAGGTACATATAGTTATGCTTTATAGTGTTGTCATTGATGTCATGTATCTTTCTTTGGAGATCATGGTGAAAATCATTTGGGTTGGCTCTAACATGTTTTAGGATATTTGTAGAAGATAATTTTACAAGAAGGTTTGATCTGGAGAAGACATTTGTGATGGAAAATGACTAAGTGTTAATATTAGTGATTTTGTATACAAGGGATCCGGTAATTGGGTCCACAATGGTTTACTATTATAGATTTTTCTCTACAGTTTTAGTATAATATTGTTGGTTAATAGAAGCATATAATTCCATAATTTCATCTTGTTTTGGCTCTTGTTGTGAAAGTTATGAATAACAGAAGTTTGGCCTGGCAGTTTCAGACATTTCTAGTTCAGTGCATTTGAGTGGGAGAATCTGCACTTCTCTATAGATTGTATTTTGACTTTTCATATTCAAGGAGACGTCGATAGATGTCAGATGAGTTTGAAATCCAATTGGCATGATGTTTTGAGGTACACGTGTCTGAATATGGGTATATAGTTGGAGAATTTTTGCATTAGGTCTCCTATGGTGCCAACCTAATAAGTTTGAAGGTATGTGAAGCTTATTTAAGTATTTTGAAGTTATATGGGAGCTATTATAGGTCCATTCCAACCTATTTCAAAGTCTTTTAATATTTGAGAATTGGCGTGAGGCGTGTGTGGAAGGATTTGAGATGACAAGTTATATTTTATATATTTTGAATGGTGCATCTAATTAGGCCAACCTAATTGATGTTATGCTTGAAGGAGATATATAAGCTAGATCATTTTTGGTGTTTTGATGAGAAATACATGAGTGATGTGAATAATGCAAATTGTGCGAAGTTAATGCAAATACAGAGTAGAGCAATAAATTAAGTCGGATCAATATGAATATCAATACCAATTAGAAGCTCAATCTCATATGCATTTGATGATCTAACTTCTGCACAATATTACATGGGCCTATCTTTTATGACTTCAACTTATTCTATGTTCCTTGTGGGAACCTTTATTTTCTCAAATGTGACATCACCAAGTCACCAACTTGAAATTCCTACACTCTCCTATGTGTATCAATATACTCAGGTTATATTTGATAGCACTCTTCTCCAAATTCTCTTTCATCTATTTGTGTTAATCATGAATATACTCCACAAAATTCTCTGTAATTGCACTCTTCCATCTCAAATCTATACTATCCCTCAACTCATCAACTCATCAGGGACTATATCCATACAAAATGTGAAATGGAATCCTTCTTACATACTCCTATTGATTGAATTATTATATGTAAGATTTGATTGTACCAAAATCAAATCTCATTGCTTGGGTTTGTCACCTACCAAACACCGAGCAACAAATTACCAAAACTTTGATTCAAAGCCTTTTTTTTACCATCAGTTTGAGGATGGTAAGTTGAACTATATCCCAATTGTGTTCCCATTTTCTTCCATAAAGTATGCCAAAAATGGACAACAAACTTAGTGTCCCAATCTGAAACAATACTCTTTAGCCAGACATGCAACCAAACTACCTCTTTAAAAAATAAATTTTCTATGTGGGAAGCATCACTACATTTTTGACAAGGTATTAAATGAACCATCTTAGAAAATCTATCCACCACAACAAAAGTTGAATCATTACCTCTTTGTGTTCATGGTATTCCCAAAAAAAATTCCATACTAATGCATGTTCCCATGGCCTTTCTGGTATTGGTAGTGGTTGGTACAATCTTGTGTTTTACCTCACCCCTTTGGCATGTTAGAATATGAGATAAACTTGCACCATTATTTTTATACCTCCACTCATCCCTAGCCAATAATAATTCTCTATCAGTTGTGCCAATTTCTTGTCCACTCCAAAATATCCACTTAATCTCCCACTATGTCTTTACTTCATCAAGTTCTCTCTCATGGACCCTTGAGTTATACACAACCTCTTCCCTTTGAAAAATAAGTTCTCTTGAACAAAATATTCCAACCATGGAGTTCTATCCACCCGCATTGGGTTCTTACATGCTGTCCAAGATTCCCTAAAATATACATCCTCTTCATACAACTCTCCTGTGAAATCAAAACCAACTACACCTACTCTCATCTCATTAAACTTGATAAACATCTTCTACTTAATACATCAAAAAACTTATATGATTTTTCACTCTTATGCTTCAAAATAAATGAGTAACTTTGAAGAAACTCAACCCATTTTACATGCTTTTGACTCAATTTATCTTGGCTATTAATGTATTTCAATGCATGATGACCAATGTACAACATGAACTCCTTTGGTAGCAAGTAGTGTCTCCAATTCTTGAGTGTTTGCACAATTGCATAGAACTCTTGATCATACATGAAGTACTTCCTTTTTGCCTCATTTAGCTTCTCACTAAAGTAAGCTATCAATTTTCCCTCTTGAATTAGAACACCTCCTATTGTTGTCCCATTGGCATTAAAATCTACTTGGAAGCTTTTCCAAAACTTGGAAGTGCTAATATCAGTTTTGTTATTACCTTCAAGCCTTCAATGTATTGAAACTCCTCTCTATTGTAGTTGTCCACACAAATCCTTTCAATTACCTTTCATTATTTCCATAATCGGTGCACAAATACCACTGAAATTTTGAATGAACTTTCTATAGAAACTAGCCAACCCATGGAAGCTTCTTGCTTTAAATATACTCTTTGGTGAAGGTCATTCAATGATAGATTTTACTTTTTTTGGCTCTATTTTTAGACCACTTCTAGAAACTACAAACCCCAAGTACACTAATTCTTCCTTCATGAAACTCCACTTTTTTAAATTGACCAAAAAATTATCTTAGTTTATCCTTTGAAAAACCAATCTAATATGTTGCACATATTCTTTTGTCTTACTAAAAATAAGAATGTCATCCAAATACACAATTACAAACTTACCAAGATATGGCTTCAAGAATTCATTCATCAACCTTGTGAATATGGTTGAAGAATTTTTCAACCCAAAATGCATCACCAACCACTCATATAATCCATCCTTGTTTTTCAAAGTGGTCTCCATGCACCGCCCTCTCTTATTCTTATTTAATGATAGCCACTCTTCAATTTTGAAGTATTTAGCCCCACTCAAGCAATCCATCATATCATTCATTCATGGAAATGGAAACTGGTATTTTATTTTGATCTTACTTATAGCTCTATAGTCCATATGCATCTTCCATTTTTTATATTTCTTGGGTGTCAACACCGTTGAAACAACACATGGACTCAATCTCTCTTTAATCGGCCCCTTCTCCAACAATTCTTGCACTTATCTATTGATTTCTTCATTCTCAATTGGTGTCATCCTATATGGTTATTTGTTAAGAAAACTTGCACTAATAATCAAACCCATACAATAACTTACATCTCTTACTTGTGGAAATCCACTGGGAAACTCCTTCAACGATATATTTCCATATTCAACTATAATTTTCTAAACTTCACTTGGAAACTCTTCACTTTTCTCTTTGGCTTTGATTACTACAAACTTGGGCATAATTCAAAACATACCTTTTCCTTTTCCAAATCCTTCATGAATTATTTTGTGTTCACGAAACACGCCTTTGGTTTTCTTTCACTCCACTCTCTTCTTCATTATCCTTTAAAGGATTCAAAACATATTCTTTTCCATTATTTTGATGGTATATGTATTCAACTTGTCATCATGAACAACTTGTCTATCATATTGCCATGGTCTTCCAAAAATAACATGACATGCATCCATTGGCATCAAAGCACACATGATTTCATCTCCATAGTTTCCAATTTGAAAACTTACCAAACATTGTTCATTCACCAACAATTGATGCTTCTTTTACAACCATGAAACTCGGTATGGGTTGGGATGTTTAATTTTTTTTCAACTTTAAATTGTCTACCATCTCTTCGGCTCAGACTATATTCTCAATGCTACTACTGTCCACAATGACCTTGCAACACTTTTTATCCACCTTGAACCATGTTCTAAGTAAGTTTCTTCTTTGGATTGGTTTCAATTTTTCTTTGTTTTGAATTCAACAAAATTCTTCACAACATCAATGGTTCTCCATCCTCGAGATCCTCTCCCCATATTGGTGAAGTTACCCTATCATTTTCAACTTGTGCTACATGCACTCTTGCCTCTTTTCATTTTCCTCCATCATGCTAGATTTGTGGACATTCAAATGCATAATGCCTCATTTCCCCGTATTGGAAACATGTACCACTAAAACTGTTGGAACACATTTTTCGTTGCATCAAAAGGTCGACCTATTAACGCTTGATACAAATGCCAAAGATAAATGGATCTACGGGAGGCAGTTAGTCCATGTCCCAAATCTAAAGGGAGATGTTAGTGATTATTCCAACAATCCCTCCCTCACCATCACCCAAGGGGATTCAAACTTGTGACCACAACTCTAATACCATTTGTTGGAACACATTTTTCATTGCGTCAAAAGGTCGGGCTATTAACACCTAATACAAATGTCAGAGATAAATGGATCCATAGGAGGTGGTTAGTCCATGTCCTGAATCCAAAGGGAGATGGTGGTGATTAGTCTAACAAAAGCCTCTTCCTCTACCTCTTCCACAAGAGTAATCTCCCCTTCCTCTTGAAAATTATCTTCTTCCTCTATTTCCTTTTGCAATTGTGTGGGATGTGCTCACTTCTTGATAGTTTTGATGTCCTCTCCCATTGTTGGATGGTCCTCTTCCTCACAAAAATCTACCTCTACCTCAAGAGTTGTTTTGTACAATTTTTCAACTTGTAAAACTCCTCTATGTGTACTATGGCATGTTCTTCTCCCTTTGTTTTAGATTTTGCAACTTCTTAAATAAATATTTGATAATCTATAGGCAAGAATTTTTTCTTCAACTTCACCACCATCCTCTCCCAAGATTTAATTTTGTCTTTTTATCTTTGTTTCCTTTCCATTTGCACATGATCCCACCATAGGGAAGCATGCCCTTCAAATTTTACCCATGCAAACTTAGCTCATTTTGGGTCTTCAATGGATTCAAAATCAAAATATTTCTCTCTAAAATCCAATCAATCAAGTCTTTCGAGTTCAAACTCCCATTGTATGTAGGGGGATCCAGTCAAGGTTTAATACTAAGCTTGGACATTGCTCGTAGAAATCTTCTCCCTGCCACATTCTCTCCTTCATCTTATTTGGGGTCTTCAACTTCATCTTCATCCTCATTGACATCTGCCACAAGCACTCCTCTTTATTGTGACATTTCCATGGCATCCAAACAAGTCATGATGTCTCTCAACATCTCCATGATTGCTTGGTCATTTCATGGTCCTCTTTTGCTCGCATCCTCTTTGTTCCATGTTGATTACCCTCTACACTTGCAAGTATTTTCTCTATTCACTCACCCATAATATCACCTCTCATGGTTTTATTCAATACTTCCAAAAACTCCTCAAGCCTTCTCCGGATTTGATACCAAATTGATGCAGTTCAAAATCCAATTGCCTTACTAGACAATTGAATTAAGAAACTCAATCCCAATTTCAATTCAACTACTCATTTTATCAAATTTGAACAAATTTAATGACACCACAATTTAAAGTAATTCAATGAGATTTTTTTTTAATTCTACAATCTTCTAGCTACAAACTGAATTTATTTCAGTTTCCAATCTCCCAATTCTTAGCTTCTTGCATCCTGCTCTCTTTTCTACACAGTCATATTAATATCTTAGCTTCTATCCAATATTTCAATTTCCGCACCCATGATCAATTCTACAAAAAATATCATTTTCTTCTTCCTCACTATTCAGCGTAACCTTCTCTTTCTCGATTGAATCTACACTTGGTTTAATTTATGTGGAGTTGTTTTTAATTCTTCATTATTTTCAATGTTTATGAAGGTCAATTCCTTGCATCATCATTCCCCTTTTTCTCATGCATTCATTTTTATATTGCAACTTCTTCACCCTTTGTTCCTTCTCAAGGTGTGACCAGTGGTGTTCCAATTTAATGTATTTGTTTGAGTTAATTATATTCTCTACCTTTACGACCTTTTCTTGTAGTTTATTTATTTGTTCATGGAATCAATTTTTTAATGAATATTATTTCACCTCTTAAACAAGTACTGAAGAAAAAATGGTAAAAAATATGATTTTTAATATGAAAATTTGTAACCAATATGTGTCTAAGCCTATAATATTTTTATATTAAAAATACTACCCCACCACTCATCATGTCTAGCTTGAAAATATAAATTAATTTATATTTAACATAAAAGTAGTTGACTACAAGATAATATTTTTAATATGTTAAAATAAAATATATACAAGTTTGCGAATGCTTCTAGCTATAAATATGTAGTAGTTTTTTACGTCAAAATTTAAGACATCACAATGAGGAAAAGCATAAAAAATTCTTTGATAATTATAAAACTATCTAAATCTTTATTGGATGTTATTTATCATTAATGGCATTTAAAAAAAATATTTTCTCATGTTTTCATTCTTATAACAACTATAAAAATGTAAAAAAATCATATTATATTTCTATGAGCGAGCATTAAGCTACTAACAATTTATGCCAATTAATGACACACTACATATAACTTGTAACATCTAGAAAATTGAAGCTCCATTAACACTCTAAATTAAGTTATCACCTCCATCAATAAATTCTTTGAATTGTCATTAAGTTTTATGTTATTAAAATATTACATTTAATTCCATTACAACAAATGCTTCATGTGTATGAGATGTCAAGTTGTCCTTGGGGAAATAAATTAATATATAAGAAAAATAAATTTGGCTCCACCACCTATCATACTATTATAATACTAACTATTTACTAACTAGAAGATTTTCACTATGTCATTGATGGTTAATTTTGCGATATATTTCACCAAAAGATAGTGGGTATGTTTTATCTTTGAAAATAGATCATTAGTTGTTAATCATCATTAATCAACTAATGCATATTTGTTCCTATAGTCAAGTTAATGAATTAATCTTTATACTTTTTCATTGAAATATTTCTTTCATCCACATTATGAAATATTTTGAAACACTACTTAATCTATCAAATAGGTTATTTAATTTATTTAAATTAAATCATTAATTCAACAAATATTCTAGTTATTTCTTGACTTTTATTAAACTTCCTTTCATTTGTGTGTGTCTTATACAAGTAGCATTACTTTATTCTAGTTATTTCTTGAATTTTATTAAACTTCCTTCATATGTTACAGGGAGTCTTTAGCCTCCATGCTAATACACTTATCATCCTCAACACTTAATAAATTTATGAAACCTTTTAGAGACATCCCATACATCACATGGAATAATGTTTTTTCTATTGACCTATTCATTGAATTGTTGTATGAAAACTCAACCTAAAAAGAAAAAAATGAAATTTTATAAATTTTGGATGCACATTATAAAGAGACCTTTTGTATTGAGTATAAGGAAAATATTTTTTTTTTGTAAGGGTAAAGGGCCTAAATACTATTTTTGGGCTTTAAAGTATAAGAAGGTTATCTTGGGTGGTCAAATAATTCTTTTTTTTAAGCTTTACTTTGAGCACCAAGCTCAAAATATTTCCACCTAGTGTGTCTAATGTGGGATCATATCAAGGTTTGTGCACTCTTATATATCATCCAAAATATTTTTAAGTAGGTATCTCCTTGCAAATTTTTATTGTTTATTTTTTGTGTAAATTTTATTTTCACATGTAGGTGTTTTGGGTGTTCTTCCAAAAGTCATCTTATAACATTTATATTTATGTGTATAGTATTTAATGACATAATTGATTTAAAATCTACGTGCACAAATTTTAAGACTCATATTGTAGATGATTTTCACTCACACACAAGAATAAAATCTCCATTTAGATGAATGTTCATGTTTTAACGCTTTTCTATTAATGTGGAAAAAATTTAGTACATTGCCAACAATCACGACCTATTGGAAATTTTCCTTATTATAGGGCACAGTAATGAATTTCCACTCTTGGAAGTTTAATTAGGTTTCCAATTATTTCAGTATAAATCTAAGGGTTGGGTATACAAATTAGGAAGGCCAAAGTTCAAAGGAAAAAATAAAAAATATTAGTATAGTAAATAACAAAAAGCGTTATAGAACGAGAGAGATAATTCTAGAGATGATGATTTTATTGGATAGATTGGTAAGATTGACAAGTTCAAGAGATAAAATTGTCATAATTTTATAGAATTTTTTGTGACAATAAGGATCAACTGCAACTATTTTTTAGAAAACTTAATTACTAGTTTTTATAATGATGGAAAACCCACAAAGATTGTGGGAAATGGTTCTAGAGTAGGAATGGACAATGGAGTAGCTTCGTCAGAGGGTCGACATCATGGAGAAGAAGTGTATAGAGGTGGATAGTGTAGATGCTGGCATAGATCTAGTAGGATGGTAGAATCAAAACTCTTCAGATTATCGCCATGCCACTGGAGCCAATGTCACCCTGTTGGGTAGAAAGGCTCCTACGCGTCAAAACCAGTAGGTGCCTTGACCTAGATCCTAGGTGGAGACCTCCAGAAGGCCCTAGTTTCATTCTAATAATTAGGGCCACGCTTGGGGAGAAAAAAAAACGGGAAGAAATTGGAATCACCCCAATGCAAATCGCAAGAGAGCACATTTTTCACCCCAACATTGGTATGATTAGAGGCCTCCCCTAGGAAACCAATGCAATATTTTAGGCCTCCAGTCAAGAAGCCTATGAAGGGGGGATGGTATGGGTGGCTGAGGAAAAATAATGGCCTAATTGCTAGAAAGGGAAACATCTGAAATGGAACTTAGGGAAGCACACAAGGGATGGTGGCCTAGTTAGACAAATTTCCCACTTTGCTACTAAAGCAAATGTAAATAGCTTGAACAAAGAATAAAGTCTAGGGAATGAAGATCGTGTGGAGTAGAATCAAGAAGGTGTGTAGGAGAAATCTAAAGTGAGGAGAGATCTTGTTATTTTTGGCAAAGGGATTTTTATCAATGAGCCCAAAAGAAATGGCAAGGTGATGGTCATCCCCAATAAAACCTTGAGAAACTCTAAGGACATGCTAAAGGAGTGCACAATCTTCATGAAGTGGGGAGGGGGTGGCTATTTTGTAGAGAAAATTATGGATTGGTGGAGAGACCAATGGGGAAAAGAGGTATGTATCAAATTTTTGGCCTGTAATTTTCTCGTTATATACCCAACACCATAGTTGAAGCAATATATCATGTTTGAAAAAATCATAAAAATGGATGAAATAGGGTTTTACATTAAAGAGTGGGAACCGAATTTCAACCCCCACAAACATGAATTGGGTAGAGTGAAAGCATGGGTAAACCTGCATAGCTTTCCCCAAAAATATTGGGATGAGGAGGTCTTAAGCCTGAAAGGGAATGATTTGGGAACTTATATTGAGGTGGATAAAACCCTGCTTCATGGAGAAATGAAGGCCCAAGTGAGAATCTATTTAGAAATTAGCTTGGGTAGTTCACGCTTGGATGAGATGGAAATTATCATAGAGGAGGGTAAATGGTACTAAGAAATAGAATGAGATTTCATAGCTAGCAAGGTCCCCACTTTCCCAAAGCTTGTATCAATGAATAGGGTAACAAAACCCAATGGGGGTTGCTCTATTGATTCAAGAAGTGAAACTATGAATAGCGAGGAAGCTCCAATGGATGAGGAAAGCTATAGTTAGAAGACAAAGTTGGTTTCCCATCAGGAGAGTGGTGGGTATGAGATTGTAGAGGATGAAGCTTTGGCTACAAGAGAGAATGTAGAAGGGGTTTTAGGATGTTCTCTAAACCCACAAGAAGAAGAGGGGACTAGGGAGGAATTCATGAGTCTAGAGGAAATTATGGAATTTGGATGTGAACTAATGAGCTATGCAACTCTTGCAAAGGAAGAAGAAGTGAATTCAGATATAGGTGATGATGATAGTAACAACCTAAAGGGTCAAGCTCTAAAGGATAGTGACCCTCTAGAAGAAGGTGAGGTGTGGGAGTTTGAAGAAAAGTCAACTTTTCTAGAAGTTAATACAAATCCCCTAGCCACCTTGGTGAATTAAGGGAAATGGGATTAAAATTAAGGAACAAGGCCAAGAAGTCACCAAACTGCAAGGAAGGAAGGAGGAAAGGTAGGATGTCAAACATATAAAAGAGAGTTATGGATGGTGATGTAGAAGGCCAGTAGAAACTCACCATGATGCTAAGATCAGGGAAGGGTGGTACCCTTCTAAGGGAGAAATGAGGATCATATCGTGGAATGTTAGGGGCTTAAATGCCCCTAACAAAAAGTTCCTTCTAAAGCGCCTCATGGAGACATCAAAGGTCGATGTCCTCATGATCTAGGAAACAAAATTAAGCAATACAAAAGTGGAAATATTCAAGAAGAAATGCAAAATGTGGAACATTGAGCAAGTGGAAGCTGTAAGAGCCTTTGGGGGTCTGCTTATGATTTGGAGGCCCCAAATAGTCTATCTAGAAAAGATAGTGGGAAATATTAGTTGGTTATATTGCAAGGTGAGAAGTCTATCATCAAATTTTGTCTACATATTAATCAATATATGGCCCCTCAAGTTGCATCAAAAAGAGGGAATTTTGGTCAAAGCTTAGATTTTTTGCAGCAAGGTATACCCTAAGTGGCACATTTTAGGGGGTGATTTCAATGCAATTGTGCATAGTGAGGATAAAATGGGGGGTATGCAAAGAAAGCACCAATCCCAAGTGGATTTTGATAATTTTGTAAGGGTAAATGATCTTTTTGAAATCCAAATGGAAAATTGAAAATACATGTGGACGAATGGGAGGCTGGGCTTCAACCATATTGTAGAAAAATTGGATAGATTTTTTTTAGAGATTTGGGAGCTTTTCCATTCACCCTTGAAGGTAGAATTTTACCCCAATCAGGGTTAGACCACTATTCCATTAAATTAGAAATAATGGGATAAAAGAGAACTATGAGGTTTCTCTTTAAATTCAAAAACATGTGGTTCAAGGATCAAAATATTTCAGGGTTGATTGACATCTGGTAGAATGGGTGGAAAATTAAGGGTACCAAGATGTTTGGTGTAGTATCAAAGATAAAAATTCTCAAGCAACAATTAAAGGAATAGAATGGGACCCATTTCAAAAACATATTTGAATCCAAATTCACACTAAAAGAAGAGCTATCAACACTAAATGAAGCAATATTATCTTTAGGAATGAATAGTGAAAGGTTCCTAAGGAAAAGGATTTGCTCAAAGAATATGAGGAGGTGAACATGAAAGAGGAAGTATATTGGTCGTAGAAATCTAGGGAGACTTGGATGTTGGAAGGGGATAAGAATACCAAATATTTCCATAACAACACTAAGGCCCAAAGAGAAGTCAATAGAATCATAAGTCTACAAGGAGTTGATGGTTCAATTGTTGAGACCCCTAAGGGCATTACCAAGGAAGTAGTCACTTGTTTCAAGATTTGTTAAATAACATAGGAGGATCAAGTCTTGTATCACAAAATTAGCTCTTGGATGTTATCCCATGCAAGTAGTTGATGAAGGGAAAAAAAGGATGTTGATGAGTAAATTTATGGAAAAAGAAATCAAGGCTGCAACCTTCCAGCTTCATTTGGATAAATTACTTGAAATAGATGGATTTTTAGCTCATTTTTTAAAAAATGTTGGAGCACAATGGGTAGTGAAGTGGTTATTGCCATAGAGGAATCAAGGAGCTTGGGAGTGGTCCTAAGAGAGATGAATACCACATTCATTGCTTTGATTCCTAAAAGGGATAAGTCGTCATCATTAGATGAGTTCAAACCCATAGCCATTTGCAACACTTTGTACAGAGTTATGGTGAAAGCAACAACAAACAGACTGAAAAAATTCTACTAGAGATAATTTCAGAGGAGCAATCAAGGTTTGTACCTAGGAAGTCAATCTTGGAGGGGGTCATCATTTCTTAGGAAGCCATTCATTCTATTCAAAGAACCAAAAAATAGAGTATTCTACTAAAAATGGATATAAAAAAAAATGATTGGGTGGATTGGAGGTTCTTGTGTAGGGTGTTGCAGGCTTTGGGTTTGATAAAAATTGGGTAAATTGGGCTTTTAATTATATGGCTAGTCCTAGATTTTCAATTATTGTGAGTGACACTCTGGAGAAGGTTTATTGAGGCATCCAAAAGAATTAGACAGGGAGATCCTCTCTCACCTTTTTCACTTATTATCATGGTTGAGGCTCTAGGAAGGGCAATTAGCACAACAACAAGCTATGGGAGGCTAGAGGGAATTCAAATAATGACACATTTAGATGGGTGGAAATAGAGGGAATGCATGAGGGTGCATTTAATGGTTGAAAATAGAGCATGATTAGGTGCAACATGGTATTAGAAATAAAGAGTTAAAAGTCTACCCATGTGGCAGGACAAAATGCAAAAGAATGAACAGCATCGAGTTGCAAGGGATGATTGAATTACAGAAGTTTTGCTGAAATGGAATAAAGAATTAGTTCAAAAGGATTAAGAACGAAATTTGGGTGGAAAAATGTGGAGGGAAAGAAATTTTAAATCTTTCATGAATATATTTGTATTTATTACTAGTTGTTAGTCATTATTGTAACCCCCAAAATTTGGCTTAGGGCTCGAGATAGAGAGAGTGAGAAAGATCTAAGTCTATGGATTAGACTATGAAAGTAAGAGTCAACTATTCATTTTAATTCTTGGGTAAAGTCCCACGCTATAAATATGTAATATATTACTTTGAATCAATGAAATAGTATATTTTATTCTATTGTACAATTGTTAAAGTGTCTAGGGATACATGGTTAAGTGTCCATTTTAAAGAACCCCTAACTATTTCTACACCATTTGTTATTAGAGCCAAAGGTTCAACTTGTAGAGTAATAATTTATCACCTAATTTTAACTCAAGGATCATATTTGAAATACTTTTATCTTCCAAAGTGGTGAGCATGGGTAGAGGATAATATATACATTTTCCAATACTTGAATTGTTAGATAGAAGACATGGAGAGAAAAAATGAAAAAGTGACTTGACATCAATGAAAGAACATGGAGGTGGCCTAATGTACACTTGCCTACATAGGATTATAAGATGTGGCTATAACATTGGGTAACCATGAGTTTTTATTCAATTCAAATACTTGTAAGATGAGTTACAATATGAGAAAACCTAAGAAAGGTGAAGTAGAAGTAGTGATAGAGAGACAATCTCTTGAGTAATGACCTATTAACAAACCAACATCTACTTTTAGACAATATTTTTTTGTGTTAAAATGTGAAAATAGCTAATAAAACCTCTATATGGATGACCACTCTAAATGAATAATGTGTTATTGTAGATTTTGTATGGTTCTCAGTAAAAGATAAATTTCTTTGGAAAGTTAATACATAACATTTTATTTTATGTATAGTTCTTTGTTATTGACATATTAATTTTAGGAAATTTAACACACCTTTAAGTTCATGTTGTAGTACATGTAAAATATTTTAACACAATATATGAAATGTTTTGGATTAATGGCAAGTTGTTAAAGAATTTGTACGCAAATCATAGCCGTTTCATTTTGAGAGCATAAGCACTTAAGTAAAATAATGATTTATATCAAGACATTTGGATTAGAAGAATTTATATTTTAATTTTGCACAACTCTTAAACAATTCTATCATCTATGGATGAACACATGGATCTTAAGAAGCCCCTAAAAATTATTTCAAAGAATATCTTCTTCATTATAATTTATAGTTTCTTAACCTACATATTGCTCTCAAGGATATATAGAGAATCATTTGAAACTTCTTTATTGAATGCACTTGCATATTGTAATTTAAAATTAGTTTAAAACATATTTAGCAAGAAAATCAACTGAACTAAGATAAAAGGAAGTTAGTGACAATATATGGATTTATTCTATGTCATTTAAGTTTAGCCTTTATTTTCTGTGTTTTTATCATTTTAAAAAATTAGCATAAAAGATCTAAAAGAAACAAATATAATAAAAGTCACCGTTAAAATGTTGAACAGGTGTATTGAAATATGTGAAGTAGTCCTCTAAGTTAGAGCCTCTCAGCCATGACTGAGCAAAACTGAAATACGAAAGCATAGATTCCACTAAATGCATTCAAAACCAAGGGTTGTGCGTATGGAAGGGAGGTTAACATGGATTTATCTTCCGCTTGTGAATTCAGAAGAGATTCCATCCGCTGTTTTTATGTGGGACATCCTCAATCCCATTAGAATGGCTAACTGCAAAGGCAAGATCAGAGGCATTGCATGGCATATTGCTGAATATGTAATAATCAATGGAGCCAGTAAAGGTATTAAAACGCCAGTCTACAAACCTTTCACATCCTGTTGAATGGCTCTAGTCTTCCCAAAGCACTTTCAAGACAAACAACTCCACTTAACTGCTCAGATATGGGTTTCTCAAATACTCATTTTTAGAACTCCTCATTGGTAGCTTGCATGCAGTGGACCTTGGTTAATGCCAAATGGCCAATAAAATCACCTCAACAGGATAGAATACTCATGGAATGCTATGATTAGAGGGTATGCCCGGGATGGACCATATGAAGAAGCCATTCGGCTCTATTATCAAATGCAACAGGAAGGAGTAACTCCAGATAAATATACGTTTCCTGTCGTACTCAAAGCATGTGGTAACCTGTCAGCTGTTGAAGAGGGTAAGGAAATCCACCACCAAATTAGGAGACTTGGACTTGAATATAAAGCTTTTGTTGCAGCAGCTCTGATAGATATGTATGCAAAATGTGGGAGTTTAGATGATGCACGCCAGGTGTTTGACAAAATGCGGACAAGAGATGTGGTTTCATGGAATGTTTTAATTTCTGGTTATTTGAAATGTGGAAGAATACAGTTGGCACGCGAATTGTTTGAAAAAATTCCTCAAAGGAATGTGATTTCATGGACTACGATGATTGGGGGGTATGTGCAAAACGGACTCTGTAATGAAGCCCTAATACTCTTTGATCAAATGCAAGAGACAGATTTGAAGCCTAACAGGGTTACTCTGTTGAGTGTGCTACGCGCATGTGCTCATTTAGCAGCTCTGCAGAAAGGTAAAGAAATCCATGACTGTGCAACCAGTAGCGGACTAGAGGGTGACGCTTCTGTGGTTACTGCTCTGATTAATATGTATGCCAAGTGTGGAAGAACAACTGTTGCTCGTGAATTGTTTGACAAAATGCCAAGAAAAGATGCAGTTGCATGGAATGCAATGATTGCAGGGTATGGAATGCACGGACTTGTAGAGGAAGCTGATGCTCTTTTTGTCCAAATGCAGCAGGCTGGAGTGAAACCAGATGATGTTACATTTATTGGTGTTTTGTCTGCATGCAGTCGCGCGGGCATGGTGGACAAGGGCTGGCAATATTTTAATTGTATGAGTCAAGTGTATTGCTTAAATCCTAGACCGGACCACTACGCTTGCATGGTTGACCTTCTTAATCGCGCTGGGCATCCAAATGAAGCCCGGGATCTTATTGCGAACATGCCTTCTGAACCTTCACATAGTGTATAGGAAATTATGGCTGTTCAGTTCATGGCAACATTAAGTTAGGATAACATGTTGCAGAAAACCTTTTGGAAATAGAACCTTATACATTAGGAAATTATGTATTGCTTTCGAACATTTATGCTGAAGCTGGAAGATGAGATGATGTTACAAGGGTGAGAATAATGCTAAAAAAAAGGGGTTTGACAAAGAGTCCTGGATGTAGCTGGATTGAAACAAGTAACAAGGTCCATGCTTCCATTGGAAGAGACAGGTCACTTTTTGTTGGGGAACTTGAGCAAGGAAATGAAGAAGGCTGGGTATGCACCTGATTCTAGTATTTGCAGTCCATAATGTAGCAGAGGAAGAGAGCGTTTGCCCTTTCTTCTCATAGTGAAAGATTGACAATTGCTTTTGGGATTTTGAACACAGTTCGTGGGACAGCTATCCAAATAACCAAAAATCTCCGTGTTTGTGGAGACTACCACACTGCCACCAAATTCATCTCCAAGATAGTTAGAAGAGAGATTATCGTGAGGGATATAAATCGTTTTCACCATTTTAAGGATGGATTATGTTCTTGTGGAAATTAGTAGTGATCTGCTAATTATATGAGAAATTTGGTTTTTTTAACCAAAAATGGCGATTTAACTGCAATTTTTGGTCAAAACTTTGGTTTGAACAATTTTCTTTAAAGAAACCACGATTTTTTGAAAAAAAATTGCCGAGCAGACCGAGAAAATAGATCACAATTTAATAAAGATTTTTGCCTCCATGAATGACAGTGTTGGGATAATGATCAACTTGGACTCTGATTCTCATCCAAGGCAATGCTTGAATTTTGATATGGTTTGGAACTTGAAGCCGTTAAGAAATTTTCTCAGTTAGATTTATATGGTTCCCCTGTGATTTTCCAATACCATTCAAGTTAGTGTGCACATGCACGGAAACACCATGGCATAAGCTTCCACCACACTCTAGGTGGCTAGAGGAATCAAAACATCATTAAAGCAGGGCCTGCAAGCCGTACATGTTAAGGCATGTGATTCCTTGAATTCATGTAACAGAATGATGCAAGTTTATGTATATCTTGTTTTTTGTGACATTATTGGGAGAATGGTGAATGCGGACCCGGATTCTGAGACAGGGTGATTACCCAAACTTGGGAAATTTTCCTGGTTAGGTTTATATGATTCCTGTGGTCTTCTGTAACATTCAAGTTTGTCTTTCTGCACAACAATTGGCTTCTATCTTTGATTTTTATCTATTAAGTATGTTCTACACTTTCTATTCAAAAAACTCACCGAGATTTTTTAATCTCATCAATTGTTAACCATCCTTTATCCTTGAAGCTTAATAAAAATTTATAATTTTATTTCGATTAAATCTTCAATAATAGGCATGTAAAGTTCCTGATGGCGTTTTAATTCTTGTTTTTTATCTAAATATCGTTATGATCTAGTGTTGCTTGAACATTTCTTTGCATCCAAGTCATACTAATGCCTGTTGATAGTTCTGCAGGTCTAATTTTAGCATAATTTATTCCCAAACATTTCAACTCAAATTGTAGAGAATCTCTTCAAAAGAGATCTAAATCTTAATCTTCATTGCAGGAAGCCCACAGATTCTAAGGGCTCAAAATCCATTTTTTGGCAGAGGATGTGAAAGAGATATCATAATGTTCTTGATTATTTTGTGAATTATTCTAGATACGAGTCCCCTTGTTGCTTCACGTTATTGATAAATGCAGGTCAAACTGGAGTTCAAATATCAACTTGGTTATACACATAATTATATCATTTTCATGTGATTCACTGTTTAAAAGTTTAGATGCTTTACAACATGATTCCATCGGGTCCTCATATGGCACGTATATGCAGGTATTCGATGGAGGGAGAACCCGAGTTTATGACTGTAGCTGTACAGACTAAAATTGTCACTAGGTTGAATAAAATTATGAATTCTGGAATCCTGGCATAACTCTATCGAAGTTGTAGATGTGAAACAGAGTTATGATTCTGACTTGTTTCTCTTTGAAGTATGTTGTATGCTTTCCATGTTTTATGGTCAGTTAAGGTTATAGAAACTTTTTTGGATTATGGGTAAATGTTTTTGACTGGAGCTATCTTATTAGCAATTGGCAGTAATTTTCTGATCTAGGAAAAATGCATTATTTTTTATGGCATATGGCAAATTCACCGTCAGCAATTCAAGCAATTCACTGATGGAAAATTCACCACCAGCAATTCACTGTGGGAAAATTCACCGCCATGACAAATTCACCGCCAGCAATTTACTGCAGCAGAAAATTAACTGCATTAATATTTTCTTTTGCAAAAAATTTCCGCCGCGGTGAATTGCACTTGGCGGTGAATTTTCCCATGGTGAATTGTTGGCGGTGAATTTTTTGTAGGTGAATTGCTGGCGGTGAATTTTCCTAGAGCCATTTTTTATTAGGTGCTTGCATGGATTTTCAATTTTTACCAATAGTTTCAAAGTATTCATGCAAATTATAAAACAGTTTTTTAATGTGCCCATTAATATATGCACAGGCATAAGGATTGTGTAAGAGATTTATTATTGTATTGAGAATGTTTAAGTTTTTATGCAATAGTGAAGAAGGTTAGTGTGCTGAGTTTTTCATCTTAAAGGTTTTCTCAGGTGAAATATTATGTACTGTGCTTCCTTTTGTTTATTCTATTATTTGTTGCAGATTCTACATGAACTGTTTCTTTCTTCTGTACAAGTTTATCCGACTTCTTTTTCTTATGATTTCTTTTTCCTGTTTTGAGATTTATGTATGTCTAAAAAAAATGTTTTTGCAATGAGCAAGGAGGGTGCTGCATATATCCTTAGAATATCGAGGGAAGAATGGTAATCAAGTGCAAGGTCTAGTTGCAGCCAAGTAGGATGCTTGGTTATGATCAAGTATGAGAGTGGTTAACACTCAAGGCAGTCCAGTTACAAAATAAAGGAAAAAAGCAAATTTTAGATTTGGAGCTGGGGAAGCTCAGGGCTCAAACTGCAGCAGCAGCATTCTGCATCGATGACACGGTAGTATTATAAGCTTTGATAAAACCATAGCAACAAAAAATCTTTTGGGGAATAAATTGGCAAACCAAAAGTATAAGATTTTTTGAAAAAATGGGGAAAGAATCGGATTTTAAAAAAAAGGGTAAAAAATTGTAGAACAAAAGATAAAAACTATTTGAAAAAAAAATTAAAGGCATTTCCATCGCATAGAGATATAAAGAGCAAATAAAATAAAGAGTTTAACTAATGAAATGTAGAAAATAGATTTTTGTATTTTATATTCATACCGCTGATTGCATTCATTGCATTGCACATCTTTCAAACTCAAGGCATTACTTCACATTGCATAACTAGTAACTAGATGCTGATAGATGACAAATTTCAATTACAATATAGTTTTTTACAAAGGCAGCCTAAGCAATTATGCAATTACTTCACATTGCATAACTAATAACTAGGAGCAGCTGCCAATTGCATTAGCTTGTCATGGCATTCCATGAGACCACATTTCGTTGAGGCATTTTTTTGAACAGTTCACTACCTTGTCTATGCTACGACATTTTTCATACATGTCTACCAAAGCATTTTATCAAACAGTTCACTAACTTGTTGCTATGGCTTAAAGCCTAAAACATGTGCTTTCGAACAAGCTACGGATGCTTGGAAAAAATCCATCAAAGCATAATAGTAAGCAATAGCATAGACAAGGCAGTGAACTGTTTGAAAAAATGCCTCAAAGAAATGTGGTCTCACGGTGATGGAATGCCATGACAAGCCATAAATAAGGCAGTGAACTATTTGAAAAGATGCCTCTAAAGAAATGTGGTCTCATGGTGATGGAATGCCATGATGAATGCCTATGGCGATGGATTGTCATGGCATTCCATCACCATGAGAACACATTTCTTTGAGGCATCTTTTCAAATAGTTCACTACCTTGTCTATGGTATGACATTTTTCATACATATCTACCATAGAATTTTATCAAATAGTTCACTCCCTTGCTGCTATGGCTAAAATAGGTGCTTTCGAACAAGCTATGGATGCTTGGAAAAAATCTGTCAAAATGTAATGTCTCTTACCTAGTCCTGACTTGGAACTTGCTTGTTTAGGTTTAGGGTGGACCAAATGGACACTTTAAGATGGGGTTCTCTTGGCTGATTACCTGCATCCACAAAATGAGCAAGATTCCACATATGCACACGTTCATTAGCATTAATATCTAGGCATCCAGATATATAAGATATTCATAAATGCAATCATGAAAACACATGAGTGGTGGCATGGATGGATCTTCCCGAAGCCATGATCCCTAGTACAAAGGTGGTAACCTACAACCCTCCCTTCTTAGCGACTTGTAACTGCATTCTCTATCCATGTGGATAGATCCGCCCGAAGTCCTTGGCTAAGTTCAAGGGGTTGTAACCTAGAACCTTCCACTCCATGGGACTTGTAATTGCATTCTCCACCCATGACATCAACTCAGAAAACACATGACCTACGGGGGGAAGCCAATGGAGCTTATAAGTTGCCTAGGCCTACCACCTTTCCATGGCCGCGGCAGAATCTTAGGTGGGACCCCCACCCCTCTGTGGCCCAACCCTTGCCTTGGGATTAGCGGAACCTTAAGTGGACTTGCCACCCTCCATGGCACATCCCTGCCTTGGGTCCTAGGGGCGGAACCTTAAGTGGAGTTTTTAGGCACCACTTTTCTCAGGCCCTTCCTCCCTAGTAGGCTTACAAACACAGATAAGACAATCTTTTAGCAGTCAAATACATTTGCATTTATTATTGATTCTTTACGTCAATATTACATCTTTATTATCATGATAATACTAAAGAAAGCATTACACCAATAATCAGATTAGCAATATCTATTTCTTATATTCAAAATATGCTAAATATTATTGCTAAGTGAGCACATCACTTGATCGGCTGTGTCTTCCCGTGACTCTTTATTCCTTAATCGCTTTCCTTCAATCTTACATTTTATTGATCATATAAATAAATGTTAATCTATTCATTTTTATATTAAGATCGTAATTACTCATAAGGCTCAATAATTGCTGCAAACACAATTATTGCATAATCATGAATATATATATATATATATATATATAACACCATTATTGCATAATCATGAATATATATATATATATATTCTTTATATCAATTGGTGTTCATACATATATATTTATATATATATTCTTTATTCATTTCACTGCTACATGCCTTTTCCAATCTGTTTCATCTGCAGTCCTTCTTATCCCCCCAGCTAGCCATCCTATCTCCCCTTAAATACCTTTTGGTTGGGTGAGGGATTGCACCCTTTCAACGGTGATACTCATTGAGTGGATGTGTCCTTTGAATCGTTGCCCCCTCACAAATGCACAAGTTCTTCTAATGATAATTATTACTGCTCTTATTAAAATGAATCGCTGCCTTTGTATTCTATGATTCCATTGTTGGGATGTGAAGCCCAACGGTCACATGACCGCTCATATTCTTCCACCTCTTCGTATCGAAGAACTATGTATAAATATATGTGCACACATCATGTACTGGATATTGATAATGGTTAATAGAGTTTATTCCCTGCTTTCCCGTGGATGTAGCCAGTTTTGGTGAACCACGTAAATATTGTGTTCTTTATATTTTCGTCTTTTATGTTTTCTCTGCTTGTTTAAAATTTACAATTGGTATCAGAGCAAGGTGAGGTTGAGCAGAGATGGAAGAAGATGATGAGGCTCAGTTTGTCATTGAAGAATTTCTTAGCAATTTAATTTCAGCAGAGAGTGATGTTGTGTATCTGAAAGTTGTAAAGAAACGTTGTGTACACTGGTCGGATGGCTGGAAAAAAGAGGAGAATTCAACTGAAGAGGATGAGGATGCTGGGTTAATTTCTTTTCCCACTCTTGATGCAGCTGTGGCATATGTTGGCCAAACTTTTGCAGAGGACACTCTTGACAAACAAAGATGGCCTCACGGGACGGGTCTCAAGCTTATTGCCCCCGTGCAGTTGTCTTAGGGGCCAGTTGGTTTGGACAAGATGGTGGTTAATGATATTGATGCGGAAGATGATGTCATTGTTGCAAATGAGGAAAATCAAGTGCGAGACCCCCTACGAACAAATAAAGCCTCTGTGCAAATACCACGAGATGCCCAAATGGAGGTGTGGGATCACCGTCTATTGTTTTGTGTTCCTGATTCTGGAGAGAACACGTGGGTAAGAGATGTTTTGCAAGGGGAACGAAAGTCTGTGACAGACGAGAAGTCCGATGTAGAAGAAGATGAAAGAGCTGTGAAGTCGTGTACCTTGTGTGAGAAGGTTGACGCTGTAGAGGGCAATGAGCACAGCGGAGTGTTGGTTGACCAGGACAGTGCACCGCAAGAGTGCGTGACGGGGATGTACGAGCAGCCGGTGGCGATTGCGAGCCATAGGAGTGAAATTGGAGGGTTTGAGTTTATGACCAAACCTCCTACATCAGATGAGGTACGAGGTTCTGGTGATTTGCAATCAGAGATTTGCATTAACCGGCAATTTGTTGGGCCGTTTTTAGCAAACCTACAGTCTGGAAGTGAGATTTCAAAGCAGATTTACACAGACCCACAATATGATGTTTGTCCGCTGGTCAAAATCGAGCCGGGATGCCCCACCGAGAAAACGGAGCTCCTGCAGGATCTTCCTGCGTTGTTGAGCAAGCTCAAGGAGGCCGAAGAAGAATTGCCCCCAATTCTTTCCAACTTCAACCATGTCGAATCGCCCCTCACGAAGGAGTCGTTTCTTGAGGTGAGCGAGTTTGAGGGTGAGATGAACACTATTCTGGGCGATCCTTCTTCTGTTGAAATTTATTTGTCCGAGCCTCCTACATCATTACTGTTGCCTCCTCAAACTTTAGTGCTACCACCTGAAGGTATCACACAGCCTTCTCTATGTTATTGTCAAAGTCAAATGGTTCCATTCAATACTGCTACGCAGGTTTTTGAACATGTTATGCGGCCTCCTCATGTTGTTTTCGAAGGACGAGTTTTCACTTTGCAAGATGAGCCTGATGTGCCGAGGGTTTGGCTGCCACTTAATGACTCTTCCGATCTGGTAATGGCGAGGGCATATGAAGATTTCTGCTTGAAGGATTACGGCCTAATTTCAGTGCCTGAGGTCTCACATTGTCGTCTCACAGAAAGAGATCAGTTCATTGTGATGGCCACTGATTGGATATGGGGTGCGTTGTCCAACATGGAAGTAGTGGAAATTGTGGCATCGGCTCCCACACGAACAAAAATGGCCAGATCTCTGGTAGAGTTTGTTGTGGAAACCAAAGAGCCCCAGCTGGAAGATGAGGCCATGGATGAGAAGGGTGCTCGTGCCAGAATGGCATCATTTATCGAGTGTGCCCGTAATGTATTAGAAAAGCGGGTCTGGGACAATAAGGGGAATGCAGAGAAGTTCCATTTAGATCTAATGAAGATTGCAATGACCACTCTGAGTTATAAAATCCTTTCGCAGGTGTTGGCAGTTGATACAGTCATGCGGCTTCAGGAAGGTGGTGAAGAAGATAAAGATGCTCGCTAGGTTAATGATATTCCTGCTCCCTTGAAAGATCGACAGGAACAAAAGGAATTTGATTTTGAATTTATAGGCGAGTTTGCACCTGGAAAAGTTGTAGGAAAATATGCCTTTACCTCTGATCGGCTTTGGAGGAGACTCATTTGAAGCATCCATGAGCAAAGTCTGGCAAAACTCAAATCTTCGATGGGCCTGGTTGCAATGTGAAGACAAGATGGAATTGCAGGGGATGACAGTGCATGGTTGTGCTAGTTGGACTTCACGGGGGAGATTGTTGGGATGTGAAGCCCAATGGTCACATGACCGCTCATATTCTTCCACCTCTTCGTATCGAAGAACTATGTATAAATATATGTGCACACATCATGTACTGAATATTGATAATGGTTAATAGAGTTTATTCCCTGCTTTCTCGTGGATGTAGCCAGTTTTGGTGAACCACGTAAATATTGTGTTCTTTATATTTTCGTCTTTTATGTTTTCTCTGCTTGTTTAAAATTTACATCCATAAGATGGGGGCTCTTTTATGACATGATAATATAGTTGCCTATTTTACATTTTTATATTTAGGCTTATTTGTTATTTATTTATTTTACTTTTATATTTGTTATTTGCTTATTTATTTCATACTTTATATATTTGTGTATTTTATATTAATTTTATTTTCTATTATGATTACAATGTTTAAAGTGTTTTTATATTTTAGTATTTATAATATTGCATTTGATAATTTAGTTATAAACTTATAATATTATCTTGTGAGAATTATAATTAAATTACTAATATTTATTATTTTAATATGTATTTTGTTCTTATCTTATGATATAATATTATTATAATAATATTTAAATTGAAATTTTATAATTTTGATATCTATTTTCTTTAATGTTTGTATTTCAATAGGTTACGATATTGGGGACATGACACAAAGCATAATAGTAAGCAATAACATAGACAAGGCAGTGAACTGTTTGAAAAAATGCCTCAAAGAAATGTGGTCTCATGACGATGGAAGGCCATGACAAGCCATAGACAAGGCAGTGAACTATTTGAAAAAATTCCTCAAAGAAATGTGGTCTCATGGTGATGGAATAATGAGACCACATTTCTTTGAGGAATTTTCATGACATTCCATCACCATGAGACCACATTTCTTTGAGGAATATTTTCAAATAGTTCACCATCTATGCTACCACATTTTCATACATGTCTAGGCAAAGCATTTTATCAAATGGGGCTTCAATCATTTTGTCAGTTATGGCTAAAAGCCTAAAACAAAGTGCTCTTAAATTGCATGATACTGGAAAAACCATCAAAGCACAATGCAGTGAAGCAACAAGCTATGGTCTCTCACCGTTTTATTTTAACAGCAAAATTTAAACACAATTCTTATTCGCTTTTTCAGGCCTTGAACATATTTTTTTGGCGATTTTGGTGCTTTAAATGGGAAAAAATGGTTGACTGTATGTTTTGATTTTTTCAAAAATTGTGGTAACCCAATGGCATTTTAAAAGTCCCACCATGTCTACATTGCTATATGGACAAAGTTCATTGTGAAAGTGGTTGAACTAGATATCTCCGCCGTCAATTACCTCAAATTTGTCATAAAGCTGGACGAAGGAGACGATTAAAGAATGCCTTATTTTTGTAATTTTTTGTTTAAGTTTGAATAAATTTTTACCCCTCTTTTAATTTTAAAGAAGCTCAGGACTCAAACTGCAGCAGCACCATTCTGCATCGATGACACGGTAGTATTATAAGCTTTGATAAAACCATTGTAAAAGTGGTTGGAACTAGATAGACTAGTTGCCTTATAGTTGGCAAGAAACCAACAAGCATATAAGAGATATGGAGAATCTTGTTTTATGTTCAAAGTCTAATAACCAACCGAAGGGAATGGGAATGAGCGCTCACAGTGCTGGTATTAATCTCCATTATGATTTATTTAGATGGTACATAAACTAGGGATGATATTCCTCACGCACAGTCACCAATCTTATGAAAATGTGAGAGTGAAAATTTGAGAGTAATAAATGATTAAAATTCTCTAACTAGAATGAACATATAATATGAAATCAGAAAACAAAGACAATACCAAAAGAGGGAGACAGAGAATTAATGTGGAGAAATTCCTTGCAGATAAAAACTCCCCCAAAAGTGTGAGAAACCTTGCTTTGCACATCAAATTGGCTTGTTACAGTTGATCCAATATCACCACTTACAACATATATACATGGGTGTGTGTATTTGGAAACTGAAAAGACCATCAACAAAGAAGAGGAAGACGAAGAACCTAAATTGTGGAATGGCAAAACTCACTTAAGCTATGGCCATTTTATCATTTTTGCAATTGTTGTTTTGTTTTAGCTGCATATAAGACATTTATTTTGCCACATATAATGATTGTGTCGCCTTTATAAACTGCCAAATTAAACCCATCATTATTTCTGAAGGTAAAAAAGGTCTTGTATATTTCAACTACTATGACAATTCAATTGCAACTTTAGCAGCAACTTTCTTGGAGCCATAGCTTTCTCATGAAGAATTGAAATGTGGTGCTTTTTAAAATAAAATTGCATAGCTTTTCAAGAGAACTCTGAATATACATAAAAATTCCAACATTTGACTCTATATGAGCACTATTTTTAGCTTTGCAATGCAAGTGCATTAAAGAAGCCAACTACATACTAAATAATGGCATAGAATACAAAACCAAATCCATTTCTAGAATTACACCTCACTAATTAAGGAGCTTTTGGTTCCCAAAAGCTAGGAACTCAAATGAAGATGATATATATATCATCTAAATTTACACCAAAAAAATAAACATGAGTCAGAACTGGGCACACTTTTGTCTCCAACTATCCAGAACTATATTGCTCAAACAAGGAGAAAAAACATGTTTAACAATAGAACAAGAAAACTTATAGTCCAAACTCAAAGCATAATCTATCTCCTTCACCTCTTTATCCTTAAGAGAGATGCAAAGTTTTCTCACCCTCCTTACCATTCTTATGAGGGTTTTTTCTTATAGTACAACTTCAACAATAGGATTCCTCATGACCATCTTTCCCATAATGGCCACAATGTTGAAAAAGTTTTGTTTTTGTCGTATTTCTCTTTTTAGTCTCGCTCTTTGCTCCACTTGTCTTTGAAGATTATGGACTATGAGCATACATGATCTCTCTACCGGCATACATTTAACCCCTTTATAACATCAAAGGTTAAATTGTTTCTTAAAGAATTTATTAAAATTACCCCAAAACTTAATATGAGCATGTTTTCCAACAACATAGAAATCAAGAGACTTTTGAACCAATTCAAAGCATTGCATGCCACTTGTAACTTAGCATAGGAAATATTTTCCTCCAACTTAAGATAATGAAAACTAAATTATACCTCTAGTTTCTCTAGCCAATATTTTAGTTGACTCACATCTCCTTCAAAGAATGAGATCTCAATTCTTCACTTTCCTTTGTCTTGAAGCTTACTTGGTAGACTCAATTCAACATGGAAATTTTTCTTTTCTATGGAATGGGTTTTTACCCTTGGACTAAAATGAGTATATTTCTCTATTAGAGTCTCCACTGATTGTGACAACTTGGAAATAATGGCCTCTAGCTTTTTCATCCATTTTTACGACTCTATTTTGGAATACCTTTATCTCTCAACAAGGCAAGGAGATTCTTCACTAGCATTACCTTGTGTACCCAGATGATGGTGTAGACACGTGAAATTGGCATCATGCATTTGATTAGGTCATAATCATCCATTCATCAAATAAATCAAGTTTATTTGGTCAATCTTCTAAAGTCATCAATTTAAATTAAATAAATCAACTTGATCCTAACATCACCCTCCTTAATTAAATAAATCAAACCTTTATTTAATTAAGTCTGAAATCACCTTCTTTCCATTTTTTATTTAAATAAATCAAAGAAATCAAGTCAAATGGGTCAAAGCATCTAATCATCATCTAAGCTAATCTAATATTGATTAATCTAATCTATCCACCCATCACATCCTCTAGCTTTTCCCACTTGCACCAATAAAACATTTTAATTCATTTATAAAATCATCATTTTCTCTCAACAAAACATCTTTTGAATATTCCTCAAGTTTGAATATGAAGACAAGTTGACTTGTCCCTTCCAACATGGCAATAACTTCTCTATTACATGTCCCCCACTCAACATTTAACTCTCAATTTCAAATTTGAATTTCCCCCTCTTTGACACATTGGCCAAAACTTGCACATTCCTCAACCTATCACAAGGTGACAAGTGGCTTCATCTCATTGGTCAAATCATTATCCCACATTGCTCTATTTTGAGCTCTCTTCCAATTTGAAAATCTATAAATGAAGGCTTATTCTTTATCAAACCCATCCACAAAGCTTATGCAAAGTCACTCTCTTCAATTGAGACCTGATTTTGTCCAATTCACTCCATCTTCAAAGCATTTTATCATTTAGCTTATCTAAAGGGGTTGGGAAAGGGCTATTTTCCACATCAAAATAGCACCAATCCCCCTATAAGATGTTGGTTTGGTCATTTGAATAATGTTTCATTAGTTTAGTTTGCTTTCATGCTTTGTTTCTATTATTCTTGTGTTCAAATGAATTTTATAGGGAATCTAAGGTTTCCTGGTTTTGAACTGACTAACAATTAGTTGTGGTCTTTGTTTGATAAAAAATAGATTGAGGGTTCACATTTTGGCGCCCACCGTTTCTCGAACTAATGCATTTCATTTCTATTTTGGATTCCTTCATTCTATTTTCTGTCATATGAAATAGGAACTCTGTGTCTTTTTAAATTGTTCTGATAGCCAGTGAACTCGTTGTCCATGGTCAATTCGTAGAAAGACAAATACTGTGTGTGTTAGAAAGACAAATACTGTGTGTGCAAATCAAAAGAGAATAAAAAATTGGACGCTGCTATATTTCCTTTGTTTTTTTTTGGCAGCACACTTTGTTTTGCTTTCATTTTGAGTATGACGGAAGTTTGACATCTTTCTCTGGCGCCATACCTGGATACAAAATCATTGAAATCGATAAAAATGAAGCATAACAGTATTAAGGTTTATTTATATGCATATTTGAAGGAGATTTATAGGAAAAACAACGGTATTTGATGATTGACTGTGGCAAATGTTTAACAAGTTTTCAAATGTTGAGGAATCTGTCTTTATACCTTCCAAATGCATTTACCTGAAAGTTTCTAACGCCTATTTACTGTATGATGATCACCTTTCCAGCTGTCTATTTTTCTCTCCTATTTCAGAGCAGAAGGAAGAAGCAAGTTTAAGTACACTAGTAAATGGTCGAAGGTTACATAATATACTCGTACTGTGCTTAGTTGCGCATAACTGTGTTTGACATTTGCTTAATATTGTGGGATTTGGCTTTACGCCTGCTAATCACATTTGCTTGAATTTTTTTGAAGCCTTTTCAACGAATCCAGTCTGTGCGTACCCAATAATTTGTGCATTCCAAGAGACCCCATCTTCTTGAGGCTTTTAGTCAAACCAATTCACACATCTTGTCTATGTCTCGCTGTCACCAATACACCCTCCTTTCGATGCTTCCCTGACAATCTCTGCCTACCTCTTGCTATAGCATTCTATTCTTAAATCCTTTTCAAAGATGTTACAACCACATACCAAAGCGCGTGAGAGGCGTGAGAGGAACGTGGCACCATCGATGCATAGCAATGACTATTATTTACCTCTCCTTCCAACCTCAAATAATTGTTTATCAAGTCTGTGAATTTCCAAGTAATTGTTTAGGAAGTTTGTCGTGACAAATGGAAGCGCCATTGTCTTGTTCAAATTCCAAAAGATTTGACAATAAAACATAGTTAGAGATCAATGTCTAGTAGATTTTCTTGGAGATTCATAGATACGAAAGACATAGCACAGGTCAAAGGAGTTTTTAGTATTTTGAAATTTGATTCGATTCATACATATCAAAATGTAGATGGGAGAGGGTAAATAATGAAAAGGTGTCATCTTAATGCCGCCATATCTAGTGCTACGTTTTTTTTTTTCAAAATCTTCCAGATAAATTTGCTATGGTCTTGACTTTTGCTTGCAAAATTCCAATACAAATCTAAAGTCTTTAATATCATTGCCTTGTTTTTAATGCGGTTGCCAGTTGATTGCATTTCAAATGCATTTGTTCTCTAAATGCTAAAAGGGGTGAATGTGGTCGACAACTTGCAGTGGAGACATGTACAACTGCAATCTCATTACTCAACATTGGAGCTGCATGCGAGTTGAGGATGGGTTTTCCTGTGTTGACCATTTATATCAGTCTTCAATGCTGATATTTTCATTGTCATTTGTTCTTTGAGAAAGGCATGTCATTCGTATGAGGTAGTATACATACTTTATACTGGTGTTGAGCAAATACAATAGGGTGATTTCGAGAAACTAGGTAAATGGTAGTGGTAATGAATGAGCTATGGAGAATGAAATCACAAGTATTCTACCATACTCTAACCATTTAATGGAACATGATAGCCATGCTTACCTCTGTGGATATTGCAGAATTTGCAAAGCGTACTTTTGACAGTGAAGTTGTTTCAATATTGATGGTTGGTTAATGTATTGAATGCATGAAAAGGAGAAGACAGGTGGAGCATCCTATTTCAAGCCTTCTCATAGTAATTTCAATGCAATTAGAGGTACTTCCTTTAGTCACCAAGTTTAGTCTTTCAGAGGACAAAAGATTCACCGTGAAAGGAGTAAATTATGCCAACATTCCAACACGTTTTTAGGTGGTCACCACAACATTTGGTTTTTGATAGCAACTTAAAAACTTTGCAGGCGCACAATCATTCATGAGGTGGGGTTCTTTTTTTTTAATATATTTAATTTGAAATGCAATTGGAAAATGTGTGTGGATTTGAGTGCCGATTAAATGCATCAAGATTTGATCTAGCAAACGTATCTATTTTTCAAATCAATCTCTGACTCTTTTTTTTTGAAGTACGATCAAGTACAGGACTACAAAGTCAATTCATTTAAAATCTTAGAATTGAATGGCCTCTTCAAAGTGATTTCTAAAATTTTTAAACTTGATATTCTACTTGATGATTTACTAAAAGTGAATGATATTTTGCTTTATGAGATCTTTTAGCTCGATATTTTGTCTTGTATCTTTTGACATATACTAAATAACACTGAATAGACTCGAAAAGTCTTTTGAGGTAATCCTTTTTTTTTCTAAAACCAAGGATATCATTGATAAATGTGACAATACAAAACCTCCAGTGTGAATGCAGTGAATCAACTGATATTTGAGTTTGCAAGAGTTTGTATCTTTCTAGTGAAGACAACGACCCTACCAAAAGCTATTGGTTTTGATAACAGATGCAAGATGGCATATGGCTAAAACTTTAAAATTTGCATCAAGAAACAATGGTGGTATTTCCCACGTAAGAATCACAAGAAAATTTGAGTTGGAGAAGTGAACATTTAACTTGAGACTTGAAAAAGCATTTCTAAATGCTTATTATAATAGCTTGAAGCATTCGTTTCTCACTTTTGTTTTCTATTTTAGGCCAACTAGATGAATTTGGGTTTAAAATGAACCATTGATTTGATATTTTCAAAGTTGGGCTAAAAAAATAAACCTTAGAAACTCACTAAACTTTTCAATTTGGTCTAAAATTGAACAAGCAACTTCACACTTGATATTGGTGTTTTAAAACGAACTCATCATTACTTTGGGATTTGAAACGAACATGTGTCTTTTATACTTTGTAATCTTTTTTTGCAAAATAATCTCATCTAAAAAGGCGTATGCACTTCTCTCGCGCTTCACGGCGATCTTGAGAATCAAAAGTAATTTTTGATGACATTAAGTTGCATAAAAGATTTCCTCCACACTTTAGTTTGGGTTTAAAAATTGAACAAAACAATTTGCGAGTGTGAGTAAACCTATTGCATGTGTTCTCCCTTTGTTTCTAAACGAAGGTTGATCGAACTATGAATATGTTTGCTCGCTTTTGTCTATCTTAGAGGGCCTGCCTTGGGGAAAAATTACTCACCCAAGGGAACGACTCAACCGGTAACACTATGAACCCGAGAGTATTTCCAGCCAGGATATAAATGTGGGTACTGGAGTAAACGCCAGTATCACGCAGTTGGCTCCGACGAGATGGATTTGAAAAGGGACTCTCACCGTATGGGTCAATCTCCACGAACGGAAAGTCCAAACTAAAACCCTTGTTTGTAGTAACCAAGCAATCCATCCAACGAGTTTATCAAAGTGGTGCATTGGAACTTAGATTCCAAGAAGTTACTTGCCATGTCCGATCTTGGTTAAAGTATAGAGGTTAAGACTTCATTCTTAACATACCTTTATACTCTCTCTTTGGTTGCATGTAAAATCATCTCTTCTACTACGAAGGGCATGAGGCAAGCCCACCAAGAAAAACATACCAATTGAGCTAGGATGTTATATTGCTTGTGAGTCAGTTTGAAAACATAGTGCTTTGATCAAAAACATTGGAAAACCAACATTCAACGAATCATCAGAATTTCAAACCCTTTGAGAGGAACAAATACCTATGAAAAGTCCACGTGTTACTGCTTGTCCCTAGGGGTTCTTATCCCTAGAAGGCTCCTAAACACTGAGACCTACATCTCAATTTGTTCATTCCAAACCTTGATTTTCACATAATGGACCTTGTGAAATGAAAAGGAATTAAGACATAGACATTCAGTTTGAAAACTAAAGCAAGAAGTGTGTTTGTGGTAAAAGAAAGTCATTAACCAAGATTAAATCAATTGGACCCCACACATGTGCTTGTGTATCTTATGATCATATGGTTTTTCATGCAAACATTGGTCTTTTTTTGGTTTTGAACTACTCTTAGAGAAAAGCATGTTCTTCACTATCTTGGTCTTGTAGACAAGTCCTTCCTAGGTTCATTTAGGACCAAATCAAACATTTCACCCATCCCGAACATTTATCAAAATCCATCCCACCAAACAACTTTAGAGCTTTAGAAACATCATTCTAGACTTGGGTAGATCATCAAAATCAAAATCACCTTGTTTAGTTAGGAGTATGGGAATGCATCCTTTCTCATACCTTTAGCTAAATTAGAACCCCTTTGAACAAGTTCATCCTAAGATAACATCTAATATATTAGGGTTTACAAGTTCATTATCCAAATCAAACAATCAAAATCAAGCCCTAAGTCTAGCATTGATACAAAGTCCCTAAACGTTCAACACTCATATTATTCACCCCTTTTCATCCTTCATCTCATCATTGGTCCTAAACACCCTAGAGGTCACTTTTACAACAAGGTCAAAACACAAGAGGAACATGGAATATAAACTTGATCCATACATCATGAGTAATCCAAGTCAACCAAACTATCAAAGCCTTACAATGCCAATTGATTTTCAAAACTCACATTTATACAATCCATACATGGGATCATTATCTCCTACAAACCTCAATGGTACAACAAATGTGAGTCTACCCAATCTAGATCTTGGAACACCTTTTCCGATGCTAGATTTAAATCAAAGTTCAAACTCACAAGTCTATCCACCAAACACTCAATGCATGAGTCTTCCACAAAACAACATCATCCCAGCAAATCCATACATGCCAAATGTGAATGTACCAAGTACAACTTTACCAAACATGAACATTTTGAATCCAAACTTGGAAAAATTTGGAATAGATATGTTTGCGAATCACACAAATGTTGTTCAAAGTCCAAACACGATGATAATGACTCTATGTATTGATCCAGGTCAAGGTAACACCATGCAAAACCAAAGTTACCTAAATCAAGGAAATGTGATTCCCAACCACAACAATGTTCAATTTCAACCTATCATGCCAAATCTGAACACCATCCCAAATCAAAACATTGTCCAAAATCAATTTTTCAATGATCCCATGCGAACACCACAAGTGCACACCCCAAATCTGCTTGAACAAAATCCAAATCAAGGTAGTCAAATTCAAAATCAAAATCAAATTTCACTAGAGCAACTTGCTTCACATGCAAAACTAATTGAATTATTGAGCCAAGAGATATCTTCACTCCAAAATCAATACACTCTTCCATTGGTTAATCCATGCCATCAAAGCATTGAGTTGTGTCCACAACCACATCAAGAACAATATCTCCAATGTCAAGGAGTTACATATCAAGATAAACCACATCAACAAATCCAACCCCCACATCTCGAAGATCAATCGCCACATCTCCAAAATCAATCACCACAAGGTCAAGTACAAGTCTCACAAGGTAATAAGCAGAAATACACACCACTTGGGAGACCAATCGAATCGGTCCTGCAACAGTTGGTACAAGAAAATCTCATTAAAATCCCTATTTATGAGAACTATCAAGAACCAGACATAAAACCACCACGGTATAATGAGAAGCACCTTTGTGATTATCATAGAATAAAGGGACACAAAACATTGAAGATTGTGTTCGACTCAAAAAACTCATCCAAGGCTTTATTGATCAAAAGATAATCACTATTGGGGACAATGATAGCACTGGAAATCTCTCCACCACAACTATTGAGAACAAGGGTCAAGATCAATCCATCACTGAGCACTTTGAATATGTTTCCACCCCATCCGATGATCAAATCAACATACATCAAGAGCCACTTTTTAGTGATCTATTTCAAGGAGTGTTGGAATTATTTGATCCTATTGACATAATCCATGATCCATTGACCAATAATCATATTGAAAATGTCTCTACATCACCTAATGAGTTACAGGACATATCTCAAGAATTTATTCCAAAGCACGATCAAAATATTTCACCAAGGTCTAGCAATGGTCCCTTCCAAGACATGTTGACCCCCTTTGACCTCATGGTTACAGATATTGAAGGAATCCTCAACTTGACACTTGATCCAAATTCAATCAAATATCAAGAAGATATTGAACCACTTACCATGCCTAATGATGATATTCAAGAACCCTTTGTAAGCAATCCATCCTTTGAAACTAACCCATGTCAACAACTTGATCCAAAGCATGAAAAATGAAAGTCCAACATTAATCAAGATCAAGAATTTGTATCTCCAAGATACTACAATAATCTAATGGACACTCTCCTATCTATACAAGGTGATCATATCCACATAGCACATGCTCCTCCATGTACCCATGAGAGGCTTTATGTGGATGGAAACGTAGATGATCTTCATTCAGAACAAGATTCCTTTACTCCTGATATTATTACACAAAAAGAGCAAGTTATTGATTCCTATAGCCAAATAGATTTTTCAACATCAGGATTAAATATATCCAAAATCCAGACTGAAGACATCATGTATGAAGATATCCAACATTATCCACTCAAGGAAGCAGGTCAGACAGAACAAGATATTTCAGAGTTAGCAGAGCATCAAATTGAAATAACATCATCTGCAGTGGTCGTTTATCAGAGAATGCATTCTAAACAGGAACCCTTAGAACAAGCAGAATCAAGGAATGAAGGTGCCACTAGCACTATACTAGGGGAAACTTTATCTAGTGCAAGCGTCAACATAGGGAGCACAAAAAATCCTTATGATGAAACTGATGCCAATACTACAACCAACTACGTCATGAATCTTCATCCACCCATCATCCCATCCATGAATTGGGACCAACGTCAAAAGAAAGATTTGAATCAAAGCACAAAGAATGTTATCAAATCAAAAGAAGCTGAGAAGCATAATGGAAAAATCAAATACGCATGGATACCAAAACATACAAAGAAAGATTATCCCTATCAAACTCCATCAGTCAAAGAAACTATGGGGCAAGATAAAAGGGAAAAGTATCCATCAAAGATGTCCACAAAAGCAAAATCAGGCTTTTCAAGCGACGTACAAAGTGTATCAAGCTGGTCCTAATTCCATGCACACTTTCATATCCACCCATCATTTCTCATCTTCCCAAGTTTGGAGAGTCAAAGGTTCCAAACTATCAACCAATCCATCTCTTATCCCTAAACACACTCCATCCATGCCTCCATGCATGATATCTAGTTCTTACATTGACCATGTATTGGTAGCAACCCTTCATCATAAGGATTTGAAGGCACTCTATTGCGATGTGCGCACAGAGATAGAGTTAACCCTGGTATCAATAAAGCAGATCAAGAATCTCAAAAGTTGCATTCAAGTGCACGATCTTAGCAAAGCAACTTATTCAAGGACTATCAATGACACTTCATGACAGATCTATCAACAACACCTTGTGATTCAGCATGAGCTTCAAATCTTTCAAGAAAACCAAAAAATCCAAAAAAATATGAAAAAAAAAGAAAAAAAGAAAAAATCATGAAAATAGTAAGGAGAAAAATCATCCTCTAGTGAAAACCACTTCGGTGGTGCTTTGGACAGGTACCATGATGAAAACCTAGCAAACAGGCGTCATGTGTGGAATCGAGCATCTACGTGCACTAATTCAGATGGAAGCATCTCATCCCATCCATAATAAATTCAGTATTCCATCAATCTCAGCCATGATAAATACATTCATCCATGAACCATTTATCCAATCCATTTTCATCTATTTGCATCCATCATCCAAGTTATCTTGATCTTGATGAAAGTTTGGTGCACACTTTACACTTGCTTATGGAAAACATCTTGACATGGGTCGTTTTCATTGATTCTATCCTATGCAGCATTATCTGAGCCATGAAGCATTATCCAAATGAGCATGTTATTTATTCAAATACTATATCTTATCGCAAGATAATCCTTGGCATCCTTTGAATGCTTGCCATATCCATCAATCCATACACTTATCCAAGCATCCACCCATGACATTCCATACATTGCTAGACACTAGGGGCATATATGTACATCTTGCTTCAGGAATAAATCTTGATCTATATCCTCCAACTTATATGGTGATCCGAACATTGGAAAACATGAAATAAAATTGGTCAAACCCCTTGTGAGCAAAAATCCAAATCACTAGCCCATGGCATATTTTGACAAAAAGATGTTCCTTATCGAGCTTCATCTTTCATCTTTCATCAATCCAAACAATCAATATCAGTCACATCTAATGCACCCTTCAAATGTCACATCAAATCATCCAAAACATCTTTTGTTTCAAATCAAGCTTCATCAATCATGATCAATCGAATCCAATCAATCCATCATCATCTCGGGATATCCATCCTAATCCTTGTGTTGCTTAACACTATCCTTGCATTGTTTTGCATCCTCGACAATGTTATCATCATCAATCCCATCAACATCATAATCCTTGTGTTGCTTAACACTATCCTTGCATTGTTGTGCATCCTCGACAATGTTATCATCATCAATCCCATCAACATCCCAATCCTTGTGTTGTGTAACACTATCATTGCATTGTTGTGCATCCTCAACAATGTTATTATCATCAATCCATCGATCTAATCAATCAACCTTAGCTTGTATTTCAACAAAATCCCAAAACAAAGAACATATATCGTCACACATGTCCATATCCAAATCGTCAAAATCGTGCGAAAAATCCAAAAACATCCAAAACATCAAAAAATCCAAAAACATTCATAAAAGTCAGAAAACGACAAAAAACATGGAATCTGAACTACGTCGTCTCTAAGCTTAAATGTAGGCAAGGCTCATCTTTGATCAGCCCCCGAGACATCAAAATCCAAAAAAAAAATTCAAAAAACACAAAATCCAAAAACATTAGAAAACATCAAAATCCAAAAACATTGAAAAAGACACAAAATCCAAAACATTCATAAAATCTCAGAAAATCCAAAAAAAATTTAAAAATTTGGAAAATCAAAACATTTGAAAAATCCAAAAAACCCAAAAACAGCCTCAAAACATTTCAAAAATGTCAAAAACATCCAAATATTTGAAAAAATCCATCTGTCTTATCTCGCTTTCACTCCAAATAATCAATCATCCATAATAAACTGATCATCACCTTCAGCCTTTGGCAATGCAAACATAAATAATCACAACAATCAACAAAAGCAAGCTTCAATCGTAAAATCAAAAGCAAACAACAAATCTTTAAAACAAAATCAAACTCTTGATCATTTTCAAACATGTCAGTCAACCTTATATCAATAGCCTATCAATTAACTTATCAAACCATCATCATCCTATACAATGCATGTCCTAGGATATATCGTTCCGACAATGGGCATCATTTTTGGATATCACTTGGATTCTTATTCTATCAAAACACAATCCCTTTGGCTATAGGTATGAAGAACATTGGCTTGTTTGCATACTTGATCTTTTCTTTTGATTTATCTTATCACACTCATTCCAAGGACCTCTCAATGATATACGAACAAAGGATTTAGAGAGAAAGGAATGGGGCATCGATCATTATCTTTTGTCTGCTGTGCTTGTTGGATGTTCTTGTAATATAACTTGGCGAATACTTGCTTTATTAGGTATGTCCTCGCAAGGTTTCCCTATGTCAAGTGTGAACAAGAATACTCCTATCTGTTTGTCGAGTCAAAGTCCATCGCACTAGGTACAATGCCATCCTGGTTCTTTATACCTTGATGCATTGTGCTTATGTGTGTTATCAAACATAAGGTAAGTAGCCCTTTTAAAGTCCCAATCCTTGATAAGAAAATCATCATCTATCATCTATCATCATCTCTCATAAAGTTGGCTTGTTGGAACCTCTTTTCATCATCTAATTTCTTCTTTTCTGCACTAACATCACGTCATGAGTAGTTCATCATCATCACTAGTGATCCAGCCTGCATCCACAAACCATCAGCATATCATCTCACATGCATGTTCATCATCATAATATAGATCTGTTAGTCTAAGTATCTCATAAATCATATATTTGCATAAAACATCTATTGCACAATCATATACACATCATCCATCTCATCCATCTCACATGCATTTCATCATCATTTAAGTTGTTTAGGATAATATAGATTGGTTATTCTAAGCATCTTAAAACCATCTCATTTGCATCATCATCCATAACCATCCATACGTCCATCTTGAACCTCTTTGTCGCGAGATCGACCCTCAAATCGAATCTTTTTCGTTTGATCTCTCGAGGGGGCAATGTACTAGTGTACTTGTTTCTACTAGGGCATCCGAAAAAAAAATTAGAATTTTTTTGAATTTTGATCGCGGAAAGTTTATTCTTTCAACCAACGTAGCAAGTACATTGCTTCAAAGAGGGGAAAAATGTAGACACGTGAAATTGACATCATGCATTTGATTAGGTCATATTCATCCATTCATCAAATAAATCAAGTTTATTTGGTCAATCTCCTAAAGTCATCAATTTAAATTAAATAAATCAACTTGATCCTAACATCACCCTCCTTAATTAAATAAATCAAACCTTTATTTAATTAAGTCTGAAATCACCTTCTATCCATTTTTTATTTAAATAAATCAAAGAAATCAAGTCAAATGGGTCAAAGCATCTAATCATCATCTAAGCTAATCTAATCTTGATTAATCTAATCTAACCACCAATCACATCCTCTAGCTTTTCCCACTTGCACCAATAAAGCAGTTTAATTCATTTATAAAATCATCATTTTCTCTTAACAAAGCATCTTTTGAATATTCCTCAAGTTTGAATATGAAGACAAGTTGACTTGTCCCTTCCAGCATGGCAATAACTTCTCTCTTACATGTCCCCCACTCAACATTTAACTCTCAATTTCAAATTTGAATCTCCCCCTCTTTGACACATTGGCCAAAACTTGCACATTCCTCAACCTATCACAAGGTGACAAGTGGCTTCATCTCATTAGTCAAATCATTATCCCACATTGCTTTATTTTAAGCTCTCTTCCAATTTGAAAATCTATAAATGAAGACTTATTCTTCATCAAACCCATCCACAAAGCTTATGCAAAGTCACTCTCTTCAATTGAGAACTGATTTTTTCCAATTCACTCCATCTTCAAAGAATTTTATCATTTAGCTTATCTAAAGGGGTTGGGAAAGGGCTATTTTCCACATCAAAATAGCACCAATCCCCTTATAAGATGCTGGTTTGGTCATTTGAATAATGTTTCATTAGTTTAGTTTTTTTTCATGCTTTGTTTCTATTATTCTTGTGTTCAAATGAATTTTATAGGGAATTTGAGGTTTGTTGGTTTTGAATTGACTAACAACTAGTTGTGGTCTTTGTTTGATGAAAAAGAGGGTTCACAGATGGCACCCACCACCTTTCAGGCGCCCAAAAACCCACTTAACAAGAGCTAGTAGGAAGAAAAGGGAAGGTTGTGTTGTTGGAAGCAACTCACACAACCTTTTACTAATGTTGAACAATTGCTACATGTCAAATAAAAGGTTTAACATGCATAAAATAAATTGTAGGATAAATAACTATGTTGTTTTCTAAAATAGATTGTTGTTGCAGGTAGCATAAGTGATGGTTGTAGGTGATTGTCCACAATTCTAAAGTCCTAAAACACTCCAGACTTGCATATAGAAGTCAACACTTTCAAAATAGTTAATTTATATATCATTTCTTGCAGTCACACACACAATATCAGAGAACAACAACTTGGAAGTAAGCAATAACCAGCTTCATTAACTAAAAAAATATAAACATTTACACTTTTTTATACATTTACAAATGCTGCAATAAACTAGGAGTCTACTCTCATCTTTGTCTTCTTATTGTCTGCTATGGGCCCCTTTATCTACTTTCCAAATATTCCCTTGGTTGTCCTTGCTACTCTCTGTTGCTCCTTCTTCCACTTCCTTCCTCTATCTTTTCTTCTATTATGTTTTTGTTCCTCTTATTCCAATCCCAAAAATCTAGAAACTTCTCAAAATCCTGCCTAAACGTTATGGTGGTGATTAAAATCCATCATAAATGCTCAACTACTTGTTTGAACTCAAAAACTATTGCTTAATTAGTTTTATGGTATTTTTTGTTGTTGTTTATTAAATGATCTTACAGGTAGGTATTTTACTAGCCCAAACAAAAAAAAAAAAATTAAATTCAAGACGCAATGAATCAGTATGGTGGCGGTGGAGGTAAATAAAAGGTCAAGAAAAATATTTCGATGCCCCTACATCAAACTATCGAGCTAGAAAATTTTGTGAGCCCCTGCTCACTACGTAAAGCTTTGTATTATTGCAGGTTAATGGTGTTGGAAGAATGAAGAACATCTCTTTATACAACTTTTGTGTTGTCATTGATGTCACCATGTTATATGAGTTGCAACTGCAAGTTTAATTTCAAGTTTGATTTGGTTTCCTGAACTGGTATGTGATGAGGTAAAAATAATCTCATCAGTATAATGGGCTCAATATGTAAATCTAAACCTTTTTTCCTTAATAACCTTGCCAATTGATTACCTTTAGGAAAAATAAGTGCTCTCTTTCTATGAATAAGCGTACAAACTTCATTTCTTGAAGTTGATCGAATTAAACTAACTTATGCTGATTTAATGGTTTAGTCTTCGAGCATTTCCCAAGTCAACTCCACTCCCAATCACCATTCTAGTCAGAAGGGAAATGAATGCGGATCTTGACACTTTTGAAAACCAGTGAGTAGGTGCTGGAATTCCAAGAGCACACATTTAGGCCGAGTCTTTATAATTCTGTTATTTTTCAGTTTCAAAAACTTTATGGCTCATGCAAGCCTCTTTAATATTGTATATCACGGGCTTTAAAGTCCCTTGGCTATTGGAAATCTGTTAAGAAGACTTTGTCGACTAAAAAATAGGATTTTTGTTAGTCATTTTTCATATAAATATGTAGCTGTTACAAATAATGAATATAGAGAAGAAGATTATCATTATGCTGCAAAACTATCTTTTGAGTAAAAACTACCGTATGAATATGAATTTTCCCGCCACTCTTTGAATTACCGTGTAATATGGATGCATCTTTGGAATGAAGTAACTTATAGATTTTTTCAGTGCATGTGATTTGAAGTAGCAGTAAGCACACCCAAGAGTTGGCCACTCGAGGGTTATAGATAGATAAGTATACTATTTCCTATTTTGCATTTCCTTTTAGTAGTTAATAGTTGAATTTGTATTTCATTTCCATGAGTATATGTTATGATCTTAGTGTCAAGCCTGCAGGTTGCAACTAAGTCTATAGTTTTTGAGCTTAACATTTGAATGTTCGGAGCACCTTTCTTTAGTTGATTCTGATTAATGGTTTTATGATTAGCAATTGGTTTGTTATCTTTTGCATTAGATAAATGTTTCCTAATTTATTTACATGTTTTACTTCAGCAATTTACGCATTCTTTAGACTAATCGTTTCCATGCTTTCTAGTTTAGTGGTAATGTTTTTCAAATTCTTAGTTTTCTATTTTCTGGGTTGTCATTTTCTCACTTTCTAGACAGATGATTTATTGCTTTCAAGATTAGAGGCCCCTTAGTTTAGAGATTTTATTTAGTTGGTTAGTGTTTAAGAAGCCTGAAAGAGAGAAGTTGAGATGTCTATTACATACAGCTATTGGACACTACCCAGTCAACATATTGATGTGATTATTCACTAAAGTGTTAGGACCTAACGACAACCTGTCACTTTTTGGCGCCGTTGCCGGGGACCCCTTTTTCTAGTGTTAGTAGGAGATATCTTGAATACCTCTCCTAGGGATAGGAATAGTTCGTTGGATTCTTTTCTGCATGGTCAGGAAACGATCCCCCCACAAAAGATTCATACCGAAAACCCCCTCAATTGACATACCGACAACAAGTAGGGAGGAAGAAAACTCAGACCAAGAACTTACTGAGGAATTGACTAAACCGAGTCAACTTGAGACCTTCCCATATACCCCAGAAAGAGAACGAATAGTGGTTGAGGAGCATATTCTTTCACAAAAATTTGAACCTCGTGCCACTGAACAAATTTTGGAAGAGGTTCACATCCCCTCCAACACCATGGGTGACCATAGAAATGTTTCCAATAACCACATCAATGATAACCTTCCACCACACTCATTCACTTATCCTATTGCTATTGATGCAGATGACAACACGACAATGAAAAATATCTCATCGGCCTTCTTGCCAACCTTTCGAGGTTTGTCTACTGAGGATCTTGATCAGTTTCTATTTGAATTCAAAGTCTTGTGTCAGACATATGACTACAATAATGATAATTAGAAACTAAAGCTTTTTCCACTTTGAAAGACTTACCTATACATTGGTTTATGGGGTTAGCTTCTCAGTCAATAACCTCTTGGGATGAAATGGAGTTTTTCTTTTTGGAGAAATACCAAAGTTACTGCAAGGTGAGTGATAGGAAAGAAGAACTACTCAAAATAAGGCAAAATGAGGATGAATATTTAGAAGATTACCTAGATAGGTTTATCTTCTTGTCCAAACGTTGTGGTGGAGAAGTCATAAGTATCAATATTTTAAAGACCTTATTCCTCAAAGGTCTCGATGATGAAGCTCAGAGGAGTTTAAACTTAATGGGAAAAGGAGACGTGTCCCAATTGAGACTGGAAGAAATAACAGAATTGTGTCAGAACTTCTAACATACTCGTGGAGGTATTAAGAAGTTCACCCCCTTACGTGTTTCTAATGACATAAATAAACTTTGTGAGGAATTGACCAACTTCAAGACCAACATTCTTGTCTGACTAAACACCACCTTAGATGGCATACAGGCTAAAACCAGAATTCCCGAAACTTTATCTATTTATTGCCCTAGGTGCCAAAACAAATATTTGCTAAGAGAATGTCCCTTGGACAAAGTTGACAAGATTAACATTTTTCAAGTGTGTGACAAGAATCACCCCACCAATCAATGCGAGGTATTGAATGCCATAAAAAATTCCAAGAAAAGAACAACTCCAATCGAGGAGGAGGTGAATGTTGTCAACAAAAGAGTTGAAGGTAATTTTTCCTATGGCCAGAATTCCAATCCTAATTGGTGGCCCCAACCAAATTGGAACAATAATCAATGGGCATTTCCCTGGCCCCAGGAACCACCTCCAATACCCTCTAATTGGGGAACCTATCCTTGGGGACCACTGGAATGGACAAACCAATCTTGGGGTAACCCTCAGTGGCCCAACTAATCTCAACAGTAGTGGTACCCTCAAAATTCCATTACCCAATGGAATCAACCCCAACATCAGTTTTATTCTGGTCCTAGGAGGATTCCGACTCAACAAACTCTTTTACCACCTCCCCAAAACACTCAACAAACTGAACAAGTTAACCAACCACCACTTCCGACCCAACCAGTCCCTAACCCAAAGAACAATCATCCAAATACTCTGGTGTATTCCACCAAACAAGAAAATGTCACTCGACTTAACACCATACACATGGAAACCTGTAGTTGAGGTCTGGTAAAACACTTTCGTAGCCGACTATTGAAGAAATCATAGATGAACCTGTCAAGAAGTCTACTGAGAAAACTACAATAATACCCACATCTGTAGAACAAATCCCAGACACTACGCAACATAAACCCAACCCGCCATCTTCAACAAGAGTTGCCGACCTACCTTAGGAGGAGGAGGAGGGTTAGTCTCCAACTAAATTTCTAAATAATCTCGCGCCTAAAGACAAAACCAAAGCCCCTTTTCCGAAGTGTTTGGAACCAATTTCTATGAAAGATGCTTCGAAAATAACTTCACCTACGGAAACTACATTGATACAAGAAATTAAACGATTGCAAATTGAAATTCCCTTGTTACAGGTGATTAAAGAGATCCTTGAGTTAAACTAGTTGATTAATCAGTTGTGCATTAAAATCCCAGGGAGGAAGCCAAAATGAATCAACACTATTCATATAAATGGGTACCTAGCTGATTTGTTATCTGAAATAGTCATTGCTCTGAAACATGATGACCTAGGAAGTCCGCTCATAACAGTAACAATTAATGAGGTAGCAATACCCAACACTTTAGTGGACTTTGGAGTAGCCATTAACCTAATGATTGTTGATATGATGGAAAAATTGGGACTTATTGATCTATGCCCCACAACTACAGTCCTACAAATGGAAAATCAATCCATAGCTATTCCCAAAGGCATCATTGAAAACGTTCTTGTTAAGGTGGATGGATGGGAATATCCAATGGATTTCTAGATAATTGAATCCCTTACACCCAAAGATAGTTATCCAATAATTTTGGGATGACCATGGCTGGCTATGGTTGCATCCAAAATTGACTGCAAGGAGGGAGGTATGACCATCTCCCATGGATCTGATAGAAAATAGTTGTTTTTGTATCCTCCCGCCAAGCCTGTTGAACATAGCAAAGTGTGGGTTGATGAACCATAAAGTCCTATTGGACATGAAAATTTGGCTTCATTGGCCATGATAGTCATCAAACAATACGATGAATAATTAGAGGACAAATTAGAAATAACGTGGAAAGTCTTGCAATAGAATCCTGTAGTGAAGAGATGTCAAACGTAGAAGAAATCCTAGGAGACCCAATCAACATAGATCAAGAAAAATTTGATGATGCTAGTTTTATTGGATTACCTTGCCCTTTGATGAACTTAGTTCCAAAAACTTTCCATTTCTTTGCAGATGTTGCTCGACTTCATAAAAATGTACCACATAGCTGTCCACTTAACACTTTGATAAGGCCTATCTGTATTGTCACATCCAACTATCCTGGAGTCAAAACCATTATGTTGCTGCTAGGAAAAACTTTGAACATCAATAGCTGGTTGACTGAGATGGAAGAACAAAGACTATTTGATACCCTGGTGGGTAGATCTAAAGCATTCGCCTGGGACTATAAAGTTATGAGAGGAATACACCCTAGTGTGTGTATGCACCATATCTATATTGAGGATGTTCGACTTGTTCGCCAACCACAATGGAGACTCAATCCTGCCCTCAAAAACATCGTTAAAATTGAGATTGAGAAACTCTTGCAGGTAGGATTCATCTACCCAATTTCTGATAGCATGTGGGTGTCACCCCTGGTTGTAGTTCCAAAGAAGAATGGGAAGTGGAGAGTGTGTGTAGATTATAGGGAGCTCAATAGAGTGACACACAAAGATTATTTTCCCTTGCCATTCATGGACCAAGTGCTGGATAACTTGGCTGAGAGAAAATATTTTTCATTCTTGGACAGATTTAGTGGATACAACTAGATACATGTGCAAAAGACCAAGATAAGACGACCTTTACCTTCCCTTGGGGGACATTTGCATATAGGGTCCTTCCCTTTGGGCTATGTAATGCTCCTGACATGTTTCAAAGGGCCATCTTGGCCATATTTGCTGAGTTGGTAAATGAGTGTGTGGAAATCTATATGGACGACTTCACTGTATACAGTTTAACTTTTGATGAAGCCCTCACGAATCTAGACAAGGTGTTAAAATGGTGTGAGGATCATTGGTTGTCCCTCAGTCACAAGAAATGTCTGATCATGGTGGAACAATGAATAGTGCTAGGACATCATATCTCAGCCGAAGGGATTAAGGTTGACCCCAAGAAAATTGAGGTCATACAACAACTTGAGATTCTAAAAAATCAGACTGATGTCAGGAGTTTCTTAGGGCATGTTGGATACTACCGAAGATTCATAGAAAATTTTATCAAAATCACAACCTCAATGTTTTCTCTCCTTCAAAAAAATGTTGACTTCATCTGGACGCCTGAGTGTCAGTCCTCATTTGAAATTGTCAAGGAGAAACTCACCTCTTCCCCTACCCTTCGAGGACCTAATTGGAAATTTCCATTGCACATTTACGCTGACGTGTCTAATGATGCCATTGGAGCGGTTCTAGGGCAAGAAGATGAGAATGGAGGGAAATATGCTATATATTTTATCAGCAAAAATTTGACGCCAACGGAGAAAAATTACACCACAACAGAGATAATTCCTGGTTGTAGTGCATGCAATCAAAAAATTTAGACATTATGTCACACGATACAAATTTATAGTGCACACAGACCATGCAACCATCAAGTATCTCATGAATAAACCAGTGGTAAATGCAAGGATAATTAGGTGGTTACTCCTTCTCTAGGAGTTTAATGTGACAACTGTTGACAAACTAGGGAAGTCCAACATAGTTGTGGACTTTTTATCCTAGATTAAACATGATGGCGACTATGCTCCGATACAGGACGAGTTCCCAAATGAAAATCTATTCGCCATCTCCACTAAAACTCCTTAGTTTTCCAAGATTGCAAATTACTTAGCCACCATAGAAGTACCACCTCACTTTTCGTCAAAAAAAAAGAAACACCTTGTAAGAGAGAGTGCCTCTTTTAAATGGATTAATGGAATCTTGTTTTGATGTGGACCTGATATGGTCTTGTGATGGTGCGTTAGGGCAGACAAGACCTATAGTATGCTTAGGACCTGTCATGATGACCCTTTTGGAGGGCATTATTTTGCTAAAAGGACAACTCACAGGATTCTGGGAGCAGGATACTATTGGCCTTCAATGCATAAGGACATCAAGAAGTACGTTTGTAGGTGCGATGAGTGCCAAAGGGTAGGAAGACCAACCACATCCAATGAAATGCCCTTGTAGCCTTAGGTAGTCCTTGAACCATTTGAAAAATGGGGATTGGATTTTATCGGCCCTATAGACCCTCCTTCGTAGGGAAAAGAGTATATTTTGGTCTATACTAACTACATGACTAAGTGGGTGGAAGTGCAAGCAATATGCATTGCTAGGGAAGAGTAGGTAGTTGACTTTCTTTATAACAAAATCTTCCTTAGATTCGAGGCTCCAAGAATAATTGTCACAGACCAATGCCCCTAGCTTATGTCTAAAGTCCTATTGGCATTCATAGATCACTTCCAAGTAAGTCACAAGAAGTCCTCACCCTACCACCCTCAGGCAAATAGACAAGTTGAGGTCACTAATAGGGAACTGGAAAATATTTTGACAAAAATAGTTTCTTCGGGAAGGAAAGATTGGGCTAGGAAACTACCTGAAGCTGTTTGGGCCTATAACACAACTTGGAAGTCAACCACTGGCTATAGCCCCTATGAGTTAGTCTTTGGGAAGAAGCCCCTCTTGCCCATTGAGTTAGAGCGCCAAACCCTTAGGACAACCATGGAATTGGGCATGGATCTTAAATGAGCCCAAATTGAGAGAGTCTTGCAACTCAGTGAACTAGACAAACTCCATCTGGACATTGTCCATCAAATTGAATTGGTCCAACAAAAACGTAAGGTCTGGCATGAAAAACATATCAAAGAGAAAGAATTCCATACTAGGGATTGGGCATTATTGTTCGATTCCAAATACAAGGATCATCAAGGGAAATTTAGGACACACTGGCTTGGACCATACAAGATTTATGAGGTGTTTGCTAATGGTTTGGTCCAGTTAAAACCAATTGATGGTGACACCCGAACTCTTTTGGTTAATGGACATCGATTACATATCTACCATAAACCTGTTAACAAGAAAGAGTTTACAAAAATGGTAGAAACATAGGGAGAAATCCGCTGCATTGACTCTATTGTGGCAGAGTCAATATAATTGTTAAAAAAATAACCCCATTAAAATAAAATAAAAAAAATCATCATCATCATTTCATTTCTGAAAAATTTCTTCAATTTCTTCATCAACTCCACCATTTGGACTTGGATAAAGTTTTGTCTATATTTTGTAGGACTTCATCTTTTGGCGAACTCAATTCTAACACACCCTACTGTGATGCTCTGGAATTGTTGTTATGATGCTCCGAAATTGTTGTTGCGATGCTATGGAATCTGCACATCAGATTGGTTCCACTTCTTGTCTTGATCCTGCATTCTAACGCATCACTCAATGGTGCTTTGGGAAGTCAAGGCCAAAGTGTCACAATTTTCTTCCTTCTGGCTACATCTTTTCAGCGATGCTCCAAAATTCTATTGTTCCTCTTTCAGTTGCATCTTTTCAGCGATGCTCTGGAATTCTATTGTTCCTCTTCCAGCTGCATCTTTTCAGTGATGCTCCAGAATGTTGTTCGGATGCTCTGGCTGTATCTTTCGACGATGCTTCAAAAATTTTGGTTGCTTCTCCAGCTACATCTTTTGATGATGCTCCAAAAATTTTGGTTGCTACTATGGCTACATATTTCGATGATGCTCCGAAATTTTTTGGTTGTTGCTCCAACTGCATCTTTCGACGATGCTCTAGAAATTTTTGTTACTCTGGCTGCATCTTTCGACAATGCTCCAAAAATTTTGGTTGCTGCTCTGGCTACATCTATTCAGTGATGCTCTGAAATCCTCAATCTAGTTACTATGTTCTGATGACATCTCTCTATGATAATTTTGGAACTCTCTCCTTCTCTATTTTGGTTGCATTACTCGATAATGTTCTAGATTTTTGTATAAAAAAATATCTTTCCAAGTTTTTTTCTCCTAAGTTCAGTGCATGCCCATTCTTTAATACTGCTTCGAGATCTGCTCCCTTATGATTATTCCACCACATTACATCAAATCTTTCCATAAGAAATAAGATTATTATGACACCTTTTTTTCTTAATAATTTCCGCCATCACCTCAACCATCCCATCCATGCCATTATTATCCGTCGCCACCCTCGCCAACCATATGACTATCTAGTTACGTCAGCACAGGTAAGTGACGTTTGATCTAATGACAAGAATTAAGGTATGTGCGAATTTATTTATTAAAAGGGTTAGTATTTATTTTGAATAAAGGTTAAATAATTGGCATGATTCGTTCCCCTTGTAACTTTGAAACTTGTGCCCTTTACATAATTGATAAGAGTACGAAAACAATTGTAATTCCCCATGAAAGACCATCATCATTATGCAGTAAGGTGACAAGCAAGCTGGTAATTAATTCTTTCCTTGTCAAGTATATTGATGCAAAACTCTTTTTCCGTCTATAATTCAGAGAAGCAAGCATTCCAGAGTTTTGTAAAATTTCATCGGGAAACAAAGGAAATGGGAGGCGCTAAGAAAAATTCTAAGCCAACCTCTATAGAACCATTGTGTAAGGAAATATTAAGGTGCAAAACAAACTCTCCTAATGTCAAACCTTTAGAGAAGAATGTAGATATTTCTTTAAATTTTGCAATTACAGTTCATTAAGATGCACATGAAAGGAATAATAGAATGGAGAAATAAACACATACACAATTGAACACCAGATTTACATGGGAAAACCCTTATGGGAGAAAAAACCACCACACCAAGCAAAGTCACTTTGTATTACAATAAAAAATGTTCACATACAGAGTTACAAACTCGTGCTTTTAGAGATGCCAATATTATAGCAGTGACATTTCCCTGATCAACCTCATACAAAATAAATCTAATCACACTACGTTATGTATCACTATTACAATGCATATATAGCATACAATGAAAAACATTAACTAATCATTCGATCATCCATAACACATCTGACAATCTAACCTCTTACAGTTTTCAATACGTTGCAATGTATAGCAACAAATATGAATCAATTCATTCTCTGTACCAACGGTTCAGTTCAGTTTCCTCTATTGAGAAATTGTCAAACTTCCCAATCATTGAACGACCACCTTCCAAGTCAGCAACATCCTCCATTGATTGGTGTACACCTCAGTAGTCAACCAAGTCCGTGCTTGTTTACCCATGGTCCGCCATTGCGCTACCACTCGTTAGTTTGAAGGCTCCCGTGTGGTGGCGATATACTGCATTGTCGTTGGATAGTTATGAGGCACTCGTGGTATGGTGGTATACTGTACTACCGCACCTCTGTTAGACAGCTTCTGCGGTATGGCGGTATACACCGCACTACCGTACCTCTATTAGACAACTTCTGCGGTATGGTGGAATCCACCGTACTACTGCTCGACAACTGAGAGGCTCTCGTGGTATGGCGGTAACAACATAACCTTAACACTTATGAATTCTTTGCTGATTGGAGACAGAACCAAGGTTATACTAGTGAGTTTGAGACACATATTCTCAACAATCTCCCACTTGACGAAGAACTCACTAAACCCTTTTCAAAACATGAAGTCACTAAATATTCTGGACCCCAAGGCCCATCAAATTTGCACACCATCTGAACTTATCCGTGCTCACTGGCTTTGTCAAAGCATAAAAAAAATTCTTCAAAGTATCAACCTTTTCCAAACAGACCTTTCCATCCTCCACCATATCACATACAAAGTGATATTGCACATCAATATGTTTCATCCTGGCATGGAAAGTAGGATTTTTCACCAAACAAATGGCACTTTGACTGTCACAGTAAATTGTAATCTGTATTGCATCAAACCCAATGTTAGAACACAAATGTTTTAACCAGATTGCTTCCTTACAGGTGTGTGTAGCTTCCATGTATTCTGCCTCCTTAGTGGACAAGGAGACTACAGCCTGCCACTTGCTCATCCAACTAACTGCACCACCATTCACCATGAAAATATATCCACTGGTAGATCTTCTACTGTTAATGTTCCCTACCCAATTAGAGTCCACATATCCATGAATGTTGAGAGTCCTCTATGATTCAACCAAATTTCCATGGTAACACAAAGCATATTCTAAAGTGCCCTTCAGATATCTAAACACTCTTTTCACAACATCCCAATGTGTCCTTCCTAGATTCACCATAAAACGACTAAGTACTCCCACTGCTTGGGCAATGTCTGGCCTTGTACAAACCATTGCATACATTAAAATTCCAACTGCACTAGCATAAGGCACTCTGGTCATGTCCTCCATCTTAGTAGGATATTTTGGACAATCTTCAATAGATAGCTTTGTTCCCTACAAAACTAGAATAACTAGTTGCTTGCAATCAGTCATATAAAATCTCTCCAAAATAGTGTTAATATACTTACTCTGGCTGAGCCAAAGCTTTCTGCTCTTCCGGTCCCTAGTTATTTCCATCCCAAGAATATACCTAGCTGCACCAAGATCTTTCATTTCAAACTTTGCAGACAATTGAGATTTTAGATTAGAAATCATAAACTTACTATTCCCAATGAATAACATATCATCCACATACAGAGCAATAATTAAAATATGATCATTCTTAGCTTTGTAATACAAACAATGATCATATTTTGATCTTACAAATCCTAGTGACAAAACAAATGTGTCAAACTTCTGGTACCACATTCTAGGTGACTATTTCAAACCATATACAGATTTATTTAACTTGCAAACCATATTTTCTTTACCTTTTACCACAAAGTGCTCAGGGTGGGACATATAAATTTCTTCTTCAAGATCTCCATGAAGAAAAACTGTCTTCACATCCATTTGCTCAATCTCCAAGACATATGCTACTGCAAGTGACAAAAGAAATCTGATAGGTGTCAGCTTTGCTACCAAAGAAAAAATTTCCCCATAATCAATCCCCTCTACGTGGGAATAACCCTTCACAACCAACCTCGCTTTATAATTTTCAATACTGCCATCTAGACCGATTTTATTTTTGAATACCCATTTGCAGTCCACAGGTTTTCTACCTTCAGGCAATGGAACCAGATCCCAAGTATCATTTTTCTTTAATGAGTCCATTTCTTCATTCATGGCTTCCAACTAGGAATCTGAATCAGACATTTCAATTGCCTCTTTTACAGTCCTAGGTTCATCAGTACTAGTAATCAAAGCATAGGCACAAGTAGAATCTAACATGGAGAACCCATACCTATCAAGTTGCCTCTTCTCATGTGTAGACCTCCTCACAGACTAAGGTTGAGGTTGTGGTTCTTCTTCAAAATTGTTAGAGCTGCTTGAACTCTCCTCAGTTTCAGGTACACTATCAATGTCTTGTTCCTCTTTTTCATGTGTTAGAGGTATTTCAACATCATTTTCCTTTTTATTTTCTTTCATCCCTGATTGCAGTTCCACTGAAGAAGGTTTCAGCTCTCGAAAGATTACACTTCTGCTGTATACAACCTTTTCAGTCACAGGATTCCAAAGATTGTATCCTTTCACACCAATTCCATAGCCAATGAAGATAAATTTAACAACTTTGTTCTCCAATTTAGATCTCTTCACATCTAGAAAATAAACATATGCCTCGCAGCCAAAGACACGAACATGTCTCAGAGATTCTTACTAGACCAAGCTTCCATATGTGTTTTGTCAACAAGTTCCGAAGAAGGAGATCAATTCAACAAGTAATGTGATGTAGCCACAACCTCAACCCAGAACTTCTACTCCAGACTAGCTTTGCTCAACATACTTCTTGCCTTCTCCATCAGTGTCCTGTTCAACCTTTTAGCAACTCCATTTTGTTGCGGAGTGTAAGGTGTTGTTTTATGCCTCTTAATTCCATGGTCCTTACAATACCTTTCAAATTCTACAAAACAAAACTCACCACCGTTATTTGTCCTCAAGCATTTTATTTTCTTACTAGTCTGATTTTCAACCAAGTTCTTAAACTCTTTAAACTAACTGAATACTTCTGATTTACTTTTTTAAAAATATACTATTGCCCTCCTCGAATAATCATCAATAAAAGATACATAATATTTTGAATTCGACAATGAAGGAACATTTACTAGACCAAAAACATCAGAGTGAATATAATCCAGAACACCAGAAGATTTGTGAGGACTAGAGTAAAAAGAAACACAATGATGTTTTCTATATAGACAATGTTCACAAAATTCAAATTCTAGGTTACAATCTTCAAGCCCCTCAATCAGGTTTTTATTTTTCAAGAATTTTAAGCCTTTCTCACCAATATGACCAAGCCTTTGATGCTAGAGCATAGTCTTCTCTATAGGAAGTTTAACTTCCAAAGAATTAGCCCTTAAAGGAGCTTCAATCTCCTTTACACGAACAACTTTTTGTGACTTTATAGAGACATTGTTACATTGAACAAGTGCATCCAACTTGTACAAAGTACCAATTTGGGCACCCCTAGCCAACACCATCGAGCCTCTAGTCATTTTGTAGCCATTGCTAGAAAACAAGATTTGCACTCCAACATCATTCAGCTTAGTTACAGAGAGTAAATTTTGAGCCAAACTTGGTATATGCATTACACCATCAATTCCCTTTATTCTTCCATCGAGAAACTGAATTCTGACTCTTCCACGACCAACAACTTCCAGAGATGAATCGCTTGATAAATAAACCTTTCCACCATCATATTCTTCATACTTTGTGAACCAGTCTCTATGAGATGTCATATGAAAAGATGCTCTAGAGTCTATCAGCCAGACATCATCGGATGCCTGAGTTGTCAAGGCTGCAATGAAGGCATCAACTTCGCTTTGAGAAAAATAATTATCAGAAGAGTTCTTCTTCTTCTTTTTCTCCTCTTTGCAATCCTTTCAGACATGACCAGGCTGCCCACAATTCCAACACTTCACCTTGGACTTTTTTCCAAGGGACTTTGATCTCCCTTTTGATTTCAATTTGGACTTTTTATCCTTCTTGTATTTTTATTTCGATCTACCACAAACAACAAGAGCCTACTTCGCCATCTTAGAAGATTTTCTTCTCATTTATTCAGATAACAAAGATGCAACCACATCTTCCATCTTGAAAGTGGTTGTCGTGCTCCCAATTTCCATCACTAAATGATCCCAAGAATCAGGCAAAGAACACAACAAAAGCATACAACGATCTTCATCATCTATCTTCACACTCACAGATGTTAACTGAGCAATCAACATGTTAAACGTATTCAGATGATCAACAATAGATGCCCCTTCCTCCATATTCAAAGAATATAAATTCTTCCTTAAGAACAACTTATTCACCAAGGACTTACCTTGATAAATGTCTCCAAGCTTCTTCCACAAAGAAGATGCAGTCTTCTCTTCATGAACGTTCAGGAGAACAAAGTCTGCCAAACAGAGTCTTATCAACCCTTTTTCTTTTCTACCTGCAAGGTCCCAATCTTCTTGCTTCATGCTAGAAGGTTCGTTCCATACACAACAAGCCAAAGATCTCGATCCACCAATAGGTCTTCCATTCTGAGTTTCCACAACTCAAAATTATTGCCATTGAATTTCTCAATTTCAATCTTCCCTAATGTGCTTGCCATCTTAATCTACAATCTATATTACCAGACTTCTACAAGAAACTCCCACTAAACAAGATTGAGATAAAAAACCCAACCTACTCACAAGGATAACACAATTGGCTTGGATTTGATACCACTTGTAAGGAAAGCTTAAGGTGCAGAACAAACTATCCTAATGTCAAACCTTAGAGAAGAATGCAGATATTTCTTTAAATTTTGCAATTACAATTCATTAAGATGCACATGAAAGGAATAATAGAATGGAGAAATAAGCACATAATTGAACACCATATTTACATGGGAAAACCCTTACAGGAGAAAAACCCACCACACCAAGCAAAGCCACTTTGTATTACAGTAAACAATGTTCACATACAGAGTTACAAACTCATGCTTTCAGAGATGTCAATATTGCAACAATGACATTTCCCTGATCAACCTCATACAAAATAAATCTGATCACGCTACATTATGTCTCACTGTTACAATGCACATACAACATATAAACTGATCATTCGATAATCCATAACACATCTGACAATCTAACCTCTTACAGTTTTCAATACATTGCAATGTATAGCAATAACTATGAATCGATTCATTCTCTGTACCAATGGTTCAATTCAGTTTCCTCTGTTGAGAAACTGTTGAACTTCCTAGTCATTGAACAACCACCTTCCAAGTTAGAAATTTCCTCCATTGATTGGCGTACACCTCAGCAATTAACCAAGTCTATGCTCGTTTACCCTTGGTCCACCACTGCACTATCGCTCATCAGTTTGAAGGCTCCTGCACGGTGGTGGTATACCACACTACCGCACCTTTGTTAGACAACTTCTACGATATGGCGGTATACACCACACTACAACACCTCGGTTAGATAGCTTCCACGGTATGGCGATATCCACCGCACTACTGCTTGACAGCTGAGAGGCTCGCACGATATGGCAGTAACAACATAACCTTAACACTTATGAATTATTTGCTGGTTGGAGATAGAACCAGGGTTATACCAGTGAGTTTGAAACACATATTCTCAACACATTGCTGGCATTAAGCAATATAGCAGCTTTATTTCAAAGGGTTGGATGGTTGGACTTCATGAGACAATTTGAAGGGTACACAAAGTAGCTGGTGAAGGAATTCGTTGAGAATTTTGTAGATGGGAAGACTGTGATGCGCAAAAAACCATTCCAGGTAAGTACAAAAATTATTTCTTGTCTTTCTGGTCTTGAGAATAAAGGAATTCATTTGAATGAAACACCCACATCTCATATCAAAAATTAATAGAATTGTTCCATAGGGAAGAGGAACCCCAACCTGTAATGACCATAAACACCAGGGGGAAAAATAAGGGAATTCATAGAATGTCTATTCTAGAACCCTGGAGGTCTGCTGTAGCCTGGATTATTAAATATTTCACTTGTGAGGGATAAATGACTATAGTAGTGGGGCCCCCCTCTCCGCCTGCTAACTCATTTACACCACAATACTGAGGACCCTATGCTTAGGGTAAATTTACCATCTTTTCTTTGCCACTCAGTCACTTGTATGATTGAAAAGTATGAAATTGGACAGGACCCCTTAAACATCGTGGTATGATACAGTTAATATGTAAATACCATTTCCACAATAAGCCAGAGAAGAAGTGGCAAAGGTTTCTACGAAAATTTGAAAATGAAGAGCTAGGAAGGTCACTTGAGGAGGGAGAATCCTCTAAACAAAAGGAGCAGTTTGTAGAAGAACCTTCTTCGGAAGCATTAGGTGCCCCTGAATCCCAATATGTCTCCATGGATCCCAGCGGTGATGTTCCGAAAACCTTTTTGAATGAATTACAAACCCCAGGACACAAAGGGGAGGTAGGAATTGTGCATTCCGGAGAAGAGGAGGAGCCTCCTCGAAAGAAAAAGAAATGAAGAAAATTTGTTTTTCAAACAACTCCTCTATAGAGGAGTAAACGGTTATCTTCAGGGGCAAGTGAAATTGAACCCCAAGATGTAGGCAGTACTTCAAAAAGGGAAAAGACTAGGACTCCAATAAAGGTGGTAGAAATTGATAGTCCACCTGATAATGAGGAAATAGATGAAGCAGAAAAGTAAGGGGATGAACTTCCCAGGGAAAAGGACGAAGAAACCCCATCACTTGAAGAATAGGAAGGGGGGAGAACACAATCGCCACACTCAAAGTATAATGAAGATGAACCTATGGGGGGATTCTCTCCTTTCCTTGACAGATTGGGAAGTATACCTAGATTTGTGGAAAAAGTGCCTCATGTAACTCCTCATGCATCCTTCTTTGTGGATACTGATGAAGAAGAAGACATACCTCGTATTGATGGAGAAATTCCTTGCTCCTCCTTACTTGAAGAAACTGAAGAAGGAAGTATGCCTCATACTGAGAATACTGAAGAAGTAGAAGTGCTTCCTAAGAACATTGAGGCAAAAAATGCACCCCATATTGATGAAAAAGTGGAAGAAGTGCCTCACTCATCCCTTCCTAAGGACACTAAAAAGGAAAATGTGCCTCATCTTGATGAAGAAATTCCTCACGCATCCTTCTCTGTGGACACAGGGGTTGAAGAATCTAGTCAAAGAAATGAGGAATTAGAAAAGTTAAAGATAGAAATTGAAGGGTTGAGAGCTAGGTTGCAGGATGACGAAGCACAAATTAACCAACAGAAAGAAGAAATTGAGGTGCAAACTTCCATTGCACATAAAAGAGATTAGGAAATTTCCAAATTGACCACACAAATGGAGGAAAAAGACAAGCTTATTGAGCAGCTGCAATACAAGATCCAACAATGGAATCAACAGGGTAAGCAACATCATGATGCTCTGTGTGAAAAAGAAAAGTGTATTCAAGATTTGAAAAGTGATTTTATGCAATTATTCAGTGCTTTTGAAGAAGAAAAGAATCAGCAAGAAATGAAGTTAAATGCCTCTGTGAGTAAAATTGTGGAGATAGAACAAAGTTTGCAGGAGAGTGACACTCAACCAATCATGGAATCAAAGGGGACATAAACTAAACCTATTGTTATAGACTGGTTCCAGGTACATATTCCCCCAATGTTAATGAAATGGATAGAGCATTTTTACCTCTTGAAGGATGTGGAATTTGAAAATAATAGGCTAAAGAGGGAATTAGTCATGATAAAAGAATCTTTCCATTAGGCATATAGGGTAAGCAGGATGCCTATGAAATTGGTGAATTGCTATTAGCCTTTAGAAGACCATCTAGGTTGTACTCCATGTTTCTTAATGAGCATCTTTTAAGATGGAAATTGCAAAGAATTCGCCAAAACCAGCCTCATGACCCCTATGACAAGGAATTTGTAAATGTATTTGTTGAGTCACTCCCTGAACAACAAAATTTGCTGTGTGAGTTCTTTGTTCACAATTTTCTCTTAGAAAAGTACACAAATTTATTTATTAACTTATTTGTGGGAGAAGTAGAATTAAGATCATTTTTGTCCACTATGAAAAATAAAATTCATTGGAAAAACAAATCCAAAGAGTATGCTCAGGCAGAAAAGACTGTAGGGTTGTAGATGAGATACCCTCATACGACGCCTCTCTCTTTCAAGAAACAATTTCTGGGTGTCAAACTTAAAAAGGAAGTATAGGTCAAATACAATAACAATCTTAGGTTGTGTCATGATTACATTCAAGAATAGGGGCCACATTTAATAGGACCAACATGACATGCATGTGAAGAGAGGTATACCCCTCTCCCTATGCATCTCAAGAAAAGGGAAATAATTTCACCCCTTAATATTAGATGGTCCTATGGAAGAGCAGTAGCTTTAGTCAAAATTCTTGAAGAATTAAAGATCAACTAGATTGGTATGAGGTACATACCTCCCTTGCTTCTTTCACGACCTCCTTCAGTGTTTATCAATCTAGACTAGAGTGAAGATAGTTTTTCCAGATGGAGACAAAGAGTTACTTTTCATCAGGGATTCTTGAGGAATCCAAAGGTATTAGACACAAAATCAGATGATGTGTATGATCTTAGTGCTAAGTATGAGGAAATGAATATAAAGAATGATGGACAAGGGACACACCAGAGAGCAGGAGGACTTGCTCGGACTCAGGAAGGGGAGGAAATGATGAGGTAAAAATAACCTCAACAGTATAATGGGCTCAATATGTAAATCTAAACCTTTTTTCCTTAATAACCTTTCCAATTGATTACCTTTAGGAAAAATAAGTGCTCCCTTTCTTTGACTAAGTGTACAAACTTTATTTCTTGAAGTTGATCAAATTAAACTAACTTATGATGATTTAATGGTTTAGTCTTCGATCATTTCACAGGTCAACTCCACTCCCAATTACCATTCTAGTTAGAAGGGAAATGAATGCGGATCTTGACACTTTTGAAAACCAGCGAGTGGGCGTTGAAATTCCAAGAGCACACGTTTAGGCCAAGCCTTTATAATTCTGTTATTTTTTAGTTTAAAAAAATTTATGGCTCATGAAAGCCTCTTTAATATTGTATATAATGGGCTTTAAAGTCCCTTGGCTATTGGAAATTTGTTAAGAAGACTCTATCGACTGAAAAATAGGATTTTTGTTAGTCATTTTTCATATAAATATGTAACTGTTACAAATAATGAATATAGAGAAGAAGATTCTCATTATGATGAAAAACTATATTTTGAGTAAAAAATACCGTATGAATATGAGTTTTCCCACCACTCTTTGAATTACTGTGTAATATGGATGCATCTTTGGAATGAAGTAACTTAGAGATTTTTCCAGTGCATGTTATTTGAAGTAGCAGTAGACACACCTGAGAGCTGGCCACTCGAGGGTTATAGATAGATAAGTATACTATTTCCTATTCTACATTTCCTTTTAGTAGTTAACAGTTGAATTTTCATTTCAATTCCATGAGTATATGTTATGCTATTAGTGCCAAGCCTGCATGTTGCAACTAAGTCCGTAGTTTCTGAGCTTAACATTTGAATGTCCAAAGCACCTTTCTTCAGTTAATTCTGATTAATGGTTTTATGATTAGCAGTTGGCTTGTTATCTTTTGCATTAGATAAATGTTTCCTAGTTTATTTACATGTTTTAATTCTTCATCAATTTATGCATTCTTTAGACTAATCATTTCCATGCTTTCTAGTTTAGTGGTAATGCTTTTTAGATTCTTAGTTTTCTATTTTCTGGGTTGTCATTTTCTCACTTTCTAGACAGATGATTTATTGCTTTCAAGATTAGAGGCCCCTTAGTTTAGAGCTTTTATTTAGTTGGTTAGTGTTTAATAATCTTGAAAGAGAGAAGTTGAGATGTCCTGCATTGCATACAACTGTTGGACACTCCTCGATCAACATATTGATGTGATTATTCACTAAAGTGTTAGGACCTAACAACAGCCTATTAGTATGCAGTTACTATCCTCTGGTATTTTGGTTTGCAATCCTCCAATGATGATTATCATTACGTGCAATTTTTGGGAAATGGTTTTTGGATGTTGGAAGCTTGTATGTTCAGAATCTCACGTGCACAATTGCTTGTATGGCGAATCGACATTACTCTGTTGTTGCTTTTTTGTTATTAGGTCTATCCTTGGACTACCTAATAAGTAATTGATGCTATGATGGATAATTTTGTATTGCATATGCATATGCAACCTATCTTAGGTCCATGCCGACATGTTGTAGCATGCTACACACCTGAATTATTTTTGGAAAGGTTTTGTACATTCTTGAAGTCGACAGATGATCATTTTGGTGAATGAGGGTTGCATCTAATTAGGCTGACCTAATTAATGCTTGCAGATGAATCAAATATATATATTGGAAAGTCTTGTGATTGATGTTGCAAAGTTGAGAATGTAAAGAGTGCAAAGAGAGACAAGCATGCGAGGATGATGAAGTGTGCAAAGTCAGTTTATTGAGCATCAAAGGAACTGAATCAACACTTGTTAGGTGTAACTTTATCAATTCATTTTCTGGTTGTAAGCCATTTTGTTATTGTATCTTTTGGAGGCAATGAGCCTCTCATTTTGGACAGTGAGTCCTGCCAGTGAGCCACCCTTTGTAATATATTATAATTGGTTATACTATATTGTGAGCTAATCCTCACTGTGGTTTTTCCCATTTTGGGTTTTCCATGTAAAAATCCTGGTGTTCATGTGTTGAGTGCTTTCATGCTCTATTAATTCTCTTGCTCATTTTTACTGTTATATGCATTAGAGTTGTATACACCTAAAATCAATCATCACCTTTAATTAATTAAATACTAGCTATTTGATTAATATTTCAACTACATATAAATAAATTCTCAATTTATTTATATTGTTCATTTTCTAAATTCTCCAAATCTAAAACATATTCTTCTAAATTAATTAAATAAACAAGGTTCTGTAAACTTGTTTTATTTAATTAATCTTCACTAAATGGTTAATTAGGAATTTGAGCACATGTCTACAAATTTTTGTCCCACTTCACCAAGGTCATATGAAATTAAGTAACTCTAATTTTTAATTAGAATTATCTTCAACTCATTTTAAAAAGCACGACTTATTCTTCCCATACTTCCACCAATTTTGGAGCACATGACTTATTCTTCCCAGACTTCCACCAATTTTGGAAGCACATGGTCTTTTCTTCCCACACTTGAATCTTCCATTCAAATGGCATGTTGCCCATTGGTCAAGAGATTCTTCCATCTAAATGGCATGTTGCCTTTGGTCAAGGGGACAACATATTGATTCTCTTCATCTTCACCATCCATTCTTCTTGTTCAAATCTAGACAGTTGATTATTGCCACCTCACTATATGCTTGGAAAAGGCTATAAATACAACCCTTGGGTATTGTATTTGGTATCCACATTTGAAGTAAAGTTATCATGCAAGTTTATCATTGGAGCTTGGGAGCATTTTGGAGTCTTATAGCTAGTCTTTACATCATGTTTTGATTTGCATTTACCTCTTAGCTTTAAATGTTGCATCATAGTTGCATTTTATGTCGCATCTTGCATCATGGTTGCATTTTAGATTAGTTCATTTTAAGTTTGCATTTGAGCATATGTAGAATCTTGCATAGATCATTCTAGTTCAATAGCATAGCATCCACCTCCACTTGTTTATTTATCATATTCACCATCATCCCTTCATCATAGCATTCATCATCATTTTTTGCATATAGTTTCATGTAGGCATTTAGTTAGCTTGCATGTTGAATGCTAATCTCATTTCTTAAGTGTCATTCTAATAGCCTTTGTGCACATAGAAATATGAGGGACAAAAGGTTAAAAGAATCATTAAGAATAGAGGACAATGAGATGTTCTTGAAAGATTTAGTTTGTTGCAAATTAGAATGAGTTGTTTGCTTTGAATCTTTAATATAAATTGTTTCATTAAGGTTTGTGTTGATACTAACTTTGCACATTTCACACACACACAAAATGGTGCCCACCATGGGGCCTTGCCTCGTTTATTATTAACATGCTTTAAAATTTATGTTCACAGGTTCAGATGTGAGACTTTTGGAGCTTCTTGCACTCATTTTGGTGCCTCTTGCACCTGTTTTGGCACCTCTTGCACCCGTTTTGGCACCTCTTGCACCTGTTTTGGTGCCTTTTGCATATGTTTTAGTGCCTTTTGCACCTATTTTGGTGCCTTTTGCTCATTCTATGGTGCATTTTTCTCATTCTGTGGTGCCTTTTGCACATTCAGGCACCTCTTGTCTCTGTTTTGGCACCTTTTGTCTTTGTTTTGGCGCGTTTTTCCCATTCTGTGGTGCCTTTTGCACATTCTATGGTGCCTTTTGTCTCTGTTTTGGCACCTTTTGTAGTTTCCCTATTTTTCACTAAATCCGAAGGTGAATACTTTGTGTTGTTTTTCAAGTTTCCCAGATTCGTTGTCAAAGACATTCTTACCAAACTACTAACATATTACAGGGGATGTAAGTGATTTACTTGTTTCCTTTTGGTTAAGTTAGGAACATAGATTAATTAAAAGGTTAATGAACACCATGTTTTTCATGCTTGATTAATGGTAGGCATATGCTCTCCCCTTAACTGGGTGACCAAAAAGCCAGACCCATTCTTGTTTATCTGCGAGTGTGAGTTGAGTATATCGCATGTGTTCTCTCTTTATTCATATGGAATAAAGATTGATTGAACTATGGGTATACTTGCTTGCTTTTGTTTATCTTAGAAGGCCTTCCTTGTGGGAAAAAGTAATCACCCAAGGGAATGACCCAACTGGTAACACGCTAAAGCCAAGCGACTTCCAACCGGTATATAAATGTGGATACTAGAACAAAGGCCAGTATCACGAGGATAGTTTCAACGAGAAGGGAAACAATGGTATCTTTCCGCATGGTTTATCCCCCATGAACGAAATGCTCGAATTAAAACCCTTGTTATAGTTTGGCCAAAAACCTTTATCTATTCTTTGGTGCAACAACGGTTGTTGCGAAGGCATCCACGTTCTCACAATTTTTAGTAGAGATGAAAAATATGCCATGGGAGATTCATGGGTATTGATGCTTGGCTGCCTTGAGAAGTGAGTGTTGTGGAGGGGAGCCAGTGGGGTCAAGCATCTAGTCATCTGCTAAGAATAAGTGTGGTTGGGGTAAAACCCACGTGGAATCCAAAAGAATATAGTCTTTCACAACCTTAGGAGTGTACATTGTTTGATGTGTCTTTATCAAAATGTTTTCCAAAAAAACAAAATGTCACATGTAAAAAGTGAAACCCTAATTCAGAATTGCATTTAGTGAAAAAACCAAGTCTCCCATTGGAAAATCAAGAAAACCAAGCAAATTTTCAAGAAAATTTTAGAAAAAAACAAGTTTGCACCTGTTCTAGCGCCTTTTGCACATTCTATGGCCCCTTTTTGTCTCTATTTTGGCACCTTTTCCCCATTCTGTGGTGCCTTTTGCACATTCTGTGGCACCTTTTGTCTTTGTTTTGGCACCTTTTGCAAAACACAAAACAGTGACCTAGGTCCATCTCCTATCTAACAGTCAGTCTCATCTTGGGAATCCTCAGCAGTATTCAACCAGTCCTTAGGCAAAACAAAGTCTGAACATGTGTGTTACCAAATGATTTCATGAAAGATTAAAATTCAGAAACCAAAGTCCAAACCTCTCGTTCGTGGGGGATAGTCCAAACACTCTACGAATTTAGAGAGAGGTTGACCTTCAATTTCTACAAAAGAGCTTGCAAGAACAATCCTGAATTATACATCTTTTACTATTGTCAAAATCCAAGACTTTTCCAAAGATTTGAGTACCTCATTTAGGAAGAAAATTTGCCTCCAGTTTCATAGTTTGAACCAAAATTTTAGAACTTTCTCAAAGTCCAAGATCATTCCTTAGATACCTTAGAATTCAAACTTGTTAAAATTGACCTCTACAAGTGGAATTTTCCAACCTAAACCAAGATCTAACATCACAAAGTACCAACATCATCAAATTTATCACACCTTTGATTATTAGGCCTAGTTTCATCATCAAGATTTATCATCCTCTCATCACAAAAGGAAGCTATATAATCAAATCAAACTTAGTCTCATTAGAATTTGTAATTCTAGTTGACTTAGTTTTAATCCTTGGTACTTTTCCAAATCCTAGATCAAAGTTTAGTTAGAACTATAACACTTGTATGCCCGTTCAAACAAGGTTACAAAAATAAAAGCTCAAGGAAAAAGGACTTGAGAATCAAAACGTTAAAAATCCAAACATTGAAACTCCAACCATTGAAACTCCAAAAATTGAAATTCCAACCATTGAAACTCCGATCATTGAGACTCAAAACATTGAAACTCAAAACAGTGAAACACAAAACACCATGGTGGAGGCTGAAGAGAATCCTTTATGTGGACTCAACAACACTGAAGGGGAAGAAATAATCGAAGAAGAGATCCAACATGCAGAACAAGACCCCAATTTCCACAAATGTTTGGAAAATACTTTTGAAAGAAATGGGGAAAAATACCTCCTTATGCTAGCCAAAAAAGGTGCCAAATTTCCATACAACTTTGATGTGAATCAATTGAAGGAACCACCCAAAAATCCCAAAAATGATCCTGAACAAGTAATTGCTTTAACTCACCAAATGAAGAACCTTCAACAAAAAATCCTTGATATGCAAAGAGGAACCTCCAAATGATACTTGATTCAAGACATTTTTCCTTATCCATTTGATCAAAGTATTCACATGATACCCTTTCCCAAACATTGCGAGTTCCCAAAGTACGACAAATACAATGGAAAAACTGATCCGATAGACCATGTGAGAGAATTTAGGACCATGAGTCTTGAATTTGCATATGAGGAAACATATTTGATGATATTATTCCCAAGAAGCTTAGGTGGATATTGTCTTGAATGGTTCTCCAAACTCACCCCACCAATTAACAACTTTGAGGAATTAGTCAACAAGTTCATCACCCACTATTCTTACAACATCCAACATGACATTACTATGAAAGATCTTTGTAACTTGAAAAAAAAGAAGGGCGAATCGTTCCTTGTATTCTTGCAAAAAAGGAGAAGGTTATTTGCACGATATTCTCGTATCGTACCAGAAAAGTAAAAGATAGAAATCTTTATTGACAACCTTAATGGCGAGATGAGTTAAAGATTGGAATTACAATGTTCTCCAACCTTCAAAAATTTGATTGAGAATGGGATTAAAATCGAGGATGCCTTAGTCAAGAGAGGAGTCATCAAGATATACAATGAAAACAACTTATAAAAATCCTCCAACAATTACAATAGTGGTGACAAACCAAAATTTTGGCAACAAAACAAGAATGTTGGAAACAATGATGGTGCAGTTGAAATCCCAAATGCAAAACCTATATTCAACTTAACTACAACCACTGCCAAAACTAATCAGAATAAAAATCTCCCCAACAACCAAAGAACCAATCAAAGAAAAAACCAAAGCAACGACCAAAGAAACAACCAACGTAACAATCAAGGCAACAACCAAGGTGATGGAGCTCCTCAAATTCTTAGGAATTTTCCCTTTGCCCCATGAGCTTGGTCTCCATTCTGAACCCTTATCCCCATGAACAAGTAGGGTTTTTTTTAGAAGAGTATGCAAGCATTATAATTGCAAGTTGACCTGCTCTTTTAGTCATCAATCTCTTAAGTCATCTCTTGAGCCACATTGCATGTCAGTTTACTGACCATGTTAACTTGAAGTACCAGTCACCAATTATTCCATCGACTTGAGCTTGTTCCCTAAGTCGGGTTTTAATTTTTCCCTGGTGACATAAGCTTAAGTCACTCACTTTGAAAGGTCATATCGTCGTCGGCTAAACCAAGTCCCTTACATCAAATGCTAAAATTTTCTGGAGTGTAGGTTTAAAGATTTGAAGATCCAAGATGAAATCTTAGCCGTACCTCGCCAGCTCGTAGATGGTATGTGCTAGCAGATTAAAAGCAACGAGGCTGGTGAAAAGCAGACACGTGTCCTTGTACAATCATGGGACCCACTCCCCACTACCGTGCCCATGGTCCGACACCTTCAACGAGTGGTCGAGATTAAGTCTGGGGAACGATCTTCACTGTTCCCCGTTGGCTCATTGGGTGAAAATGAAAGTTGGTTAAGACTAGCGAGATCAACGTGATCTCGACACCTGTCCCAGTCTATTTAGTTCATGAGGAAGGTGGGGCCCACACACTAAGAAGATATCATTTGAGATGGATGAACACTATTGGCCATGGACACTTTAGCTAAGCACCGATGGAAGTCGAAAGTGGTCAAACTAAGACTGACCACTTGATGTGCCATCTTAGTAGAGGATCAATGACTTATATTTAAAATTGATGAAAGGCACGTGGTAGCCATTTTCACTATGCAACCAGCTCGCATTAATGGCCAAACTTTTGCGGATGTGAGCAAATTGATCTTCGTGCATGTGGAGATTTGATTACTAGTAATCATGAGATGCAATATGTATATTTTCATGCACTTGGGAATTAAGCAGTGGTAGTAAGCATGCCAAAGAATTGCTTCATCTACGCGTGTGTCTCCATTAAACATTGGTGATCGATATTATCACTCTGTTCAATAAATAGAAGTGATATTTTGCTATTTTCACTATAGCAATTGAATTGCTAGGTCCTCAAATTATTCCCACGAACACAGGTTGTGTGTACATATTTTGTGGTCACAAAATGAGAGAGCCAAGAGCTTCCATCGAGCCAGCTAAGAGGACCACCTGATTGCACTTTGAGGCAAGAGTTGAGTGTTCTTGGATGTGATTCAATAGTAAGAATGGTCGCCTCTGCTGGCAGATCTTGGATTGCGCCCACCAGGTGCAGTCAGAGGTTACAATTTCAGAGTGTGGCTGCAGAGAGAGTTGATGACAAAGGCAAAAATCTAGGGGTGTCTGCACGAAGTTGAGTTCACTTTTTGGCCAAAAAGTGGAAGTGTTTTTCCTGATTTTCAGAATTTGACACATTTGACCTTAAAATTTGAAGCACTTAGAGATGAAATCTTTAAAAAAGTCACTAATCATAAAATGTAGTGCTTGGAGTCTAGTTTCCAAATATGTAATTTATTTCAATACCTAGATTGTACAAATTGAGTTTCAATAGGCTTTTTAAAACCACTATTTAAAGTCACTTTTTACCATACCATGCATGTAGAACATCCATATTTTGACTTAAATTATCATATTTTTCTAAATCCTTTTTGGGAAAGATTTGTGACTCACTGAAGCTTGTCTTGATATTTTTTTGTAATTTTTTATTGAATATTTTTTTTTTTGTTAATTTTTTATTAGGTAGATTTGTTGTTTTGAAAAATCATTGTGTACAACATGCATAAGATGACCTAAACTTATCATTTTTTGATTTTTTTTTTAAAATTGAAAATAATTGTCTGAAGTTTGTTCTTGTGCAATCCGTTTGTCAAAATGTTATGTTGATCAAAAGTTATTAAAATAGTAAAAAACCCTGATATTTAAAGTTTATGGACCAATTTTATTATAAATTAATTGAAAAATAGAAAAAATAATCCAATTTTAAAAAAAATTACATATTTAGAATCTGCATTGTCTCATCTAAAATGGGTTTTAATTTCATCAAAAAATTCTGTAAAAAAGGTCTTCAGCCATATGTCCAAAGTCGGTATTTTTCTTTGACATTGTTAGGACCTTCAACTTGTAATTCAAACCAGGTTGAAGGCCTAGGTTCAGATTTCCAATGCTTTTCCTGAACCAAAATCCTAGGCAAAAACCTAACCACAAAGCTAATAGAAATGCAAATTTAAAAAAATGGGATCACGCTTTATAAAACAGGATCCCGTTTATTAAAAGCGGGATCCTATTTTATAATCGGGATCCCATTCTTTAATTTATAATATTCTGACCGTTGGAAGGGAAACAGGATCCCGTTTCCCTTCCAACGGTCTCCACATTGAATATCAGTGAATGGGATCCCGATTATAGAACAGGATCCCGGTTTTTATAAACAAGATCCCATTTTATAAACATGATCCCGTTTCTTTTATTTAAATTTACTGCCAAATAATGCTGTGAAGTCTGCAACTTCACATGTACGACTGAGAGTAGTAAAATTGAACTATTTTTCATGAGCTATTGTATTTACAAGTGGTGAACTTGATTTTTAGTTTATTTTTTCAAACAAGGCATCATCTACACCGTTTTTGAAGTGGAATTGTGTTATTTTTGTGTTTGTTTGGAGGAACAAAAGATCTTCAACTTGCAATATGGATTGAATTTTTCAAAGGAGGCATGAAGAAAACAATTTTTAAAGTGGAATTGTGCTAGTTTTCTACTTGTTTGAGGAACACAAGAGGAAGAATTTTTTCCTAATAGGTATTCAACTTCCAATTTGGATTGAATATTTTGAAGAATTCCACTATTAACATTCATTTGTGCTTGAGAATTTTATAATAATTGGAGATAAAGCTCATAATAAGAGAAGGAAGACATTGACTCCTCAAGAAGTTGAAGCAAATAGAGAGAAGGAGAGACAAAGACAAAGAGAAAGAAGAATGAGAATGAAATCAATGAATGATGGTGGAGCATCCAATTCCACAACTATTGAAGATGAAAACATTGAGGATACTATGGTTGTAGATGAAGCTAATTTGCAAGGAGACAATTTGGAGAAGAATATGATTATACAAGCAAGTCCTACTATGTCTTCAAATCCCTCTTTGAATGCTATGGAGAATGTTTCAATATGCACAAATCCAGGTACGTCTTCAAATCCACATGTTAGTGAAATGGTAAATTTGTATGTAGAAGTTTTACAAGATGCTGGACTTAATGATGTTGACATTGATGATATTCAGAGAGATGAAACTTTTATAGAATTTGTTGAAAACGAAAAAGAAAAAGATTTTGTTGCAAATGAAAATCAGAATGATCATTTTCTTGAAAATGAAAACAAAACCGTATTTTTGATGAAAATGAAAATGAAAATGAAAACCGTTTTGTTGATGAAAATGAAGATGAAAATGTAAATGAAATTGAAGATGAAAATCTAGAATGTGATGTTGAATTTAATGAAAATACCTTTTTTTAAATTGGAAGTGGTGTTTTCGATAATTTTCCTAGTCAAATTTCTTGGAGGCAAATAAGAACACATGTGAATAGAATATACACCAAATTCTTTTATCATTAAAAAATTGCATTTCAATGTCAACTAATGATGCAATTGATGGGAATGCAAAAAATGAGGAAAGTAATGAAAAGGTTAGGCTTTTATGTTAAACCAAAAAGAAAAGATCAATCATTAAAACATGTTATGTCTACTATTGCTAATGCCATTCAATCTATTGGGAAAAATAGTCAATCTAATGATAAAAACATAGCAAGAAGATCTATAACAACTGTTATAGTTAATA